>JARHVA010005907.1:682500-705000 GCA_037957365.1 Torreya grandis | reverse complement strand
ATAGGGGTATCTAGGGGTATAGATCAATTGACTGAGATAACAAAACAATACAAGAAAAATAAATACATAGCTAGTGCAAATAAGGATCATATTCTCTAGTCAGAGTCTCTTGTGAAGAGGATTATGAAAAGACATGGTGTGTATGGTTACTTGACCAATATGTGGTGTATACATTTTCACCCATTTTATTCTAGTGATGCCAGGAAATAATGTACTAGATAAAAATAAAGATGAATAAAATGTGTATCTTAACCTACCTATGTGGAGGTGAATGTACTTCAAGGGTTCAACTCACTTCCTAGCTAGGGAAGTGGATGGAGAGCTGAATAGTTGCTAGAGAGAGAAGGAATTCATAGAGTGGAATGCCCCTATACTAAATTTGAATGTGTAATCTGTGTATCATGGAGAAGTATGGCCATGCTAGCCCCCTATGATGAATCTAATTGAAGATGAGGAATGCTCAGAGGCCCAAAACTAATTCTATCCTCTATCCTACATAAACTTGTGTAGTCTTGATTTGAGTAATACAATGGACCAACTGCTATAGATGGCCATGCAATCCAATTTCATGATAACCTGGGTATAGCTGGGTATGATCTCAAAATATAGTCAATGTGCAAGAAGATAATGGCTTGTATTACCATTCCATCTATATAATCTTAGGTGATGAATAACATGAACATTTGTGCCATGCCCCCAAATCTGATACATGAGTGATGCATCTGCATAATTTGGTAATCTATATAACCACATGTGATATGGCATAACTTTCCATGCCTCATGTGTAAAATTAGAGACTAAAACACTATGCTATGCATTATGCCTATAGTCCTCTATCTAATTTTTTAATTGTTTCATGTTCTATGAAGCTGTATGTGTGAGAAATGTAACATGTACATGCCCCCAAATCTAGTATCTGAGTCTGTATCTATATCAAAATCATTATGAATCCATATAATCTGAACCACTATATCTAAATAATCTATGTATCTATAAATTAAAGTTATATCCCTCTGAATGTCTTGAGTAATCCTGAGTGACCCACATAATCTACATCACTATATGTCTTGACTAATCTGATCTAAATTTGATAATCTAAATACTAGATGTGTAAGAACCATGGTGTATCCACATATGAAAGTGGATGGCTATGTTGGGTAAGTTTATAAATAGGAATAGTATGAAATATTCCCCCTTTTGTGGAAAGGGATGAAATCTATGATAGAGGAGGTAGAGGTAAAAGTGATGACTAGTGGATTAGTAATAGAAACAAGGTTGGTATGTTGTAAATAGATAGAGATGTTGTTTGATTAATTAGATTGTGTTGTTGAGAGTGGAACATGTTTTGATTGGTAATGACCAAGGTGTATGTCTAGGTATAGGAGAAATATATAAATCTCCATACTGTAGTAGGAAAATAAGGTAGTAAGAGAGAGAAGTTTGAGTGATGTCAAAGGTATCATTGTCATGATTTTTTGGAAGGAAATAGTTTGAAAAATAGAGTTACAAGGTTTGAGTTATGGGCAAAATGATATTTCATTTTTAATGAAAAACATGGTTAACATAGGAAATTGGATTGATTCTTTATTCATTTATGCATTAACTATGTTGAGATTTTGAGATCTAGAGTGAGAAAAATGCTGAGGAGATGAGCACCTCCCGTGACCCATTTTGAGCAAGCTAGTTGCTCAAAATACTGAGGAGATGAGCACCTTAATCAAATAATAATTAATCAACTAATAACCATAATAATCTATGGATCAAATACGTTATTTAGCTTAGAGGGAAATTAGCTAAATAAAGAAATGTCCATACCGTAGTAGCAAAATAAGTTAGTAAGAGAGAGAAGCATGAGTGATGTCAAAGGTATCATTGTCATGATTTTGTGGAAGGAAATAGTTTGAAAAATAGAGTTACAAGGTTCAATTTATGGGCAAAATAGTATTTCATTTTGAATGAAAAATTTGGTTAACATAGGAAATTGGATAAAATAGGTTATTCAACTTAGAGAGAAATCGGTATGTGAGAAAAATGCTAAGAAGGTGAGCACCTTAATCAAATAATAACCATATTAATCCATGGATCAAATAGGTTATTTATCCTAGAGAGAAATTGGTATGTGACATCCTTCCTCCCCTAAATATGGTCATTGTCATAATGATCTTATTTAAACATTGATTCTTTATTCATTTGTGCATTAACTATGTTGACATTTTGAGCTCTGGAGTGAGAAAAATGCTAAGGAGATGACAACTGTCCATGACCCATTTTGAGCAAGTGACATGCTCCCATTTTGGGCTAGAAAGAGGTGTTCAAGGTGGGGTAGGAGGTCGAGATGATGATTAATAAGAGATAGTAATCAAGTCAACACTCTAAGAGCTCACATGATATGTACCTAATAATGCAATGGAGAAGGGCTTGATAAAGTGAGTGTTGTCATGGATGTTATCCATGCCCATCTATTTGAGAGGGTAGCTATAGTGATAGTTGCATATTTTAGGGTACTAGGAGAGAGAGACAAGCTGAGATCTAAACTAGATAGGCATAGGATACCCCCAAATAATTTTTGATCTCTTAACATGAGGATCATAAATGAGTATGTAGATCTTCAAAGATGATACATGTATTTATGTGAGGAGCATGGTAAGCTATTAGAGTGAGAGAATCATTGCAAGAGGCATGTAGTAGCTCAAGTTGGTATGGGGACATTGAGTGCTAGGGTAGATTATGGGACTAACACTTGTAAAGAGAGTGAGACTAAGAGTGAGGGCCTAAAGCCCATTCATGATTGATTGTACTTGCTATTGGTGTATATGTATTGAAATATATATATATATATATATATATATATATATATATATATATATATATATATATATATATATATACGCATTTGATTTTGACTCATGCATATTATGTTATGGAATTCAGAGTATATTAGTATATTTGTTGTAAATATTTGATTAGAAGGATTTGATTTGGGATTAATGTTAAGGATGCATATGTTTGGTAAAATGATATTAGGGATGTGATTTGATTGTTGTTGATAGGTTCAAGTGTGATGGTATTTTTTATTTTAAATCATATGTGAGTAAAAACATTGTTATTTAGTAATCGATAAGCTAATTTGATAAAGTGAATTGGTTTAAGATTGGTAAAATAGGCTATTGCTAAGATAGAGATGTGGATAATTTGGTTTGGATAGGGATGGTTATTTAGAACTAGGAATGTTAGTTGTTAGTAGAAGGGTATGTAATAAATCACTCTGTGCATATCATCCCCATGGTTGTTGTATCACTATTTGAACTCTGATGGCCAACTGAACAGGTGGCCATACTGGTCATGCTATGTAAGAACATGCCTTGTATCTGCTGTTGTGTTTGATGCACTAACTATAGCTATTCGTGGAGACTATATAAGATGCAACCTCAATGGATGCACAACTAAAACTATATTCTATGAAAGAGGCTCATGTATCAAAAAACATAAAGGATTGCAATGTGAAATAACACCTTGTGGCCTTTGCTATGATGCATATGACTAAGCAATAGATTGAGATAGAATTGTAACTTTTGATGAGGGCTCATATAATCTAATTCATAGTCCCTAAAAACTATATTATAGTGAATATCTATTTGGATTAATACTCTTTGATGTCAGTTTATCTAATCTTAATCATAGTGGGTTGTTACATGAGATAGGACCCTGAAACCTCTACTATAGTGCCTGTGACTATGTTGGATATGTATATAGAAAAGCACTATGTAATCCATAGAATACAATAATATATGTAGACTTCTCTCAATGTACTAGTCTCTGAACCTTGTTAGTAGGTGGGATAGGAGATCTCATATGAGGCTTTATCCTAGAAACCATATTACTCTCATGATGCATAGTTGATGACTCCTATGAATGAATGTACTAGGTTGGATCAATCATGGAGGAATGAGGTCTATTGATGCATGATGAAATAGATCTTGATGCCCTTGCTATGAATGTTATGATTCCATTATCAACACATCTATTAATATAGTCGCTAACTCCATAAAAATCATTGTCTTTATGTCCATAGATATAATGATAGTTACAAAAGGGGTGATGTGGCTATCTGTGTAAGAGATGTGGATCTCGATGGTGAGTAGAAGGAAATGTGATTAACATCCTATCTAGTAGTGTTTATAATATGACATATGGGTTATCTCACTCTGAATCAAACTATAGTGGTTCCCTACTATTTTTCTTTGTAGTGCATACTATAGGTGGTTCTATGGAAACTAGCTCATTGTTCTTAATTGGCTACTTTTCTAGTTGCGGTCTCCTATCTTGTTTGCGACATGATGGATTTTATGTCATAGGTGTTGTAGATGAAGGTAGTGTTGTGAAATCTAGAGTAATTTTATCAACTCAATCTAACTTTATCAATCCCAATTTATTCTCCAAGGCTAAAAATATATAACAGAAGTGCATAAAAGAGGACTCTATCAAATATAATATATGCTCTAGGAGGGGTTGGAAAAGACAATAAATATATTTTGAACCTATAAATTTGTTGGTTTATAGATCAAGTGTTACATGTAAGTCTTAAATTGTAAGATATAATCACTATATAGTTTTGAAGGATTCTGATGCAATGCAGTAAGTTTCTCACATGTAATAGGAGGTCCCATATTTTCTATGTAATATCTAATAAATGCCTCCTCTAAGTCATCATATTTATGCAAGGAACCAATAGGGGAGTAGATGAAAGAACCAATTCTGTGCATTCCCCACTAATGTCTGTTGGAACGACTTAAGTAGAATTAAAGGACTCACATGAGATGGCAAAGCCTTTCAAAAGGTTTTATGGTTTATGAATGTGTTTATAGTTCCATGAAATTGAGACAATGATGGTATCTGGAAGTGCTTAGGCAATGAAGCTTTGACAAATGTCTTTGAAAGAGGGTTACCATGCAATTCATTAGAATCCATCCAAGACTTCTAAGACTTGTTTTCCAAAGTAAGGAGATGTACCTAGTGTTGTAATTCACCAACTGCATGCATCAAATAAATAATCTCTTGGGATGTTATATTAGTATCTTCAAGTGGTTCATTTAAACATTGAATTTGATAGTTTATTCGAGCCATAGGAGTTGGATCATAGAGAAGAGGTGTGCTCACATGAACCTTTGGAGGATTGGTAACTTGGTCCTTAGTATAGGGATGTGATATGCCATTCTCTTTGGGTGGAGAGTGAAAAACAAGCGCTACCATAGTAGGGGGTGGCTTGGGAGATTCATTGGTATCTTTAGTATTTAGTGATTCACATTCAAAATGAATAGAAGATGTGATGTTATTATTGACATGTGAATCATTTTAAATAGAATCATGCATAGAAGTAGAAGAAACATTTTTCAATGCATTATCTTTGAGAGGAGTGAGAGAAGAGTTAAAAACATGAGATGTAATTTCTTCTTCACTATATGCATAATAGTCATTATTATTCTATGCATTATCACAATTAGAATTTTTTTCATTTGAAATATGAGAAGTAGAAGTATCACTTTCATATTCACTCTCATTGTCATATTCATTTGCATGTTCACTATCATACTCATTATCACTAGGGAGAGGCATAAGAGAAGATTTTTAATATATAATAAATTATCATGTGAAATTGGAATACTATGTACATCTATGTTATCCTTTAATGGAGTACATGCATTATTTTCATTTTCAATATGAGAAGTAATAGTAAGAGAGTTACCATTTAGACGTTCTTCTGTCATTGTTTGAAATGACAAAGGAGAGGTAAGAACATGAGATTTATAATTTGAAATATGCATTGGAAATTTGATTCTATTTCATTTATATTGTTGTAATTTAAACATAGAAGTAGCAAAATAGAGGGAAAAACTAGGTTCAAATGTAAGCAAATTATCACCAATGAGAGGTTTACTTGGAATTGCATGACTAATTTGTACATTTGATGTATTGTCCATAGGAGAATCAGGTGAAAAGTAACTTTCATAATTATAAAAAATATTTTCTTTGGAAGAGGGAAGAAAAGAGATAGGTTTCAGAGAAGAAGATGCATCTAATTTTTATTCACTATCACTTTCATATGTAGCATCACATTCTTCATTACAATAATAGTGATTATCCTAATTGTAAATGAAATCATTTTCCTCATTTTTGGAGAATGTGTAATTTTAAAAATTTGTCCATTCATTGTCATAATTATGAGAAAAATATATAAATTTAGCTATAGGATGAGAGGAAATAAGTGCCTTAGTGGCCATTTTATTGCTTTCACCACAAGGAATATGTAAAAGTACTATTAGGAGAATACATGCAAGAATGACTACTAACATAGGGATTTTGAAAATATTTTTGAACACTAAATAATTTACAAAAAATCTAAAAAATTTATCTAAAAATTGTAAGGGAGGAAGGCTTAGGGTTTGAGGACCTAGTTTCAAAATTTAGGGTTTTGGGTTGAATTTTTAGAAATTTTAAATTATTTAAATAGTTTGAATTCTAAAATAAATTTGAATTAAAAAAATGTAAAAAAAGTTATACAAAAATCATATTCTTGAAATTGAATATTTTAATCAAAATGATAAGGAAAAACGTAGGGTTACCTAGAGTTTGATATTTTTTTCTAAGTAAGTCAGGTTCACCAAATGTTTTATTATGTTTTGGGAAATTATAATTTACTTTATAAATAATAAAGGCATTGGATTAAGGGGTAACATATAGTCAAGTGTATTGAAACATAGATTTATACTAATTTGACTAAATTAATTACATGGGAAAAGAAATGACTTATCTGGGTAAAATAGTCATTTGCAGGTTCTAAAATAGTCCAAAAAAATTAAGGATTAAGGATTCATTTCCATATCTGTAACTAAAATTTGTTCTAGATAGGAGAACCCATAATTGTTGTCTAGATAGGAGCATTCATCACTATTCTCTGATTCTAACGCTATTATTTATTTTGATTTTTTATTCTAAATTCTAGTGCAATCTAATTTTGGGTTCTTGTAGCTATCCTTGTTTCATCATGATCACCTATCTATGCCACTTTTTGACCTATTATATTCTCAAAACCTAGGTCTATCTACACACATGAAATAATAAACATGTCAAAACCTAAAAGGGAAAATTGGGTTAGGAGAAGTATGATCGCATGATCTAGAACTCCTATCCTAATCACTACCTACATTAACACTTAAGCTAGGGTCTCAGATCAAACGTAGTTCTCCCTTAAGGAACATGAATAATCAATATGCATGGTATATGAAAGAATGAACTTTCACCTAGGCCCTTCCTTGATCAAGCATCTAAATCAATTTGTGATGAAAAATTTTGAGCTATAATATTAACTAATTTTAGTTATTTAGTATGCAAAAGTAGTAAGTGATAGATATAAAATGCCTTGTGAAGTCCTTTATATAGGAGACTCTTTATTTTGAATTTGGAAGATTTATTCACAACATACAAAGTAAAAAAGATAAATAAAACTTAAGGGAGGGGATAAGAAGGGTTTAAAACCCATTAAGCAAAAAAAAAATTACCATTAGACAATAGTGTTGGGGAGGATAGGAGTATCGAGTGTTATAGTCCACCAAAATTCTATTGTTTAGGATTTAGAAAAATAGGATGGGATTGACACAAGCTAGGTCTAGAGGTATTTGGGGTATAAATTAGTTGACTAAGACAACATAAAGGTGACAAAAGTGAGAAACAAAAATGATACAATAAAAACAAAGACATGGCTAGTGCGAACAAGGCTTGTATTCTCCAATTGGATCCTCTTATAAAGAGAAATATGAAAAGACATGATATGTGTGGTTTCTTGACCAATTTAGGGTGTATATAATGGTAATTTAGGCATATACACTACAATATTTACCAATTTCAAAACTTTTAAAGGTCCCACATATCTCAATGAATGTTTTATTAATTTCTCAAATTGAATCGATCTTTTTTGAGGCTTAACCCATAAAAACACTTTATCACATATATAAAATTGCATAAATATTCTATTCATATCACCATAAATTTTTTTCTATCATTGTCCTTGTCCAACCTATGCCTAATAGTCCTAAGTTTATATTTTATTTTTAAAAGCATCTCAGGTCCGAAGACTACCTTGTCTTCTAACCTGTCCTAACTGATTAGTGTTCTACATGTCCTTCCATACATTACCTCAAATGGAGCCATATTCAATGATGATTGGTATGAGATATTTTAATAAAAATTAACTAATTAAAGGTACTCTTACAAATTTTATTACTAATCCATACAATACATATGAAGGATATCTTCTAAAACCTAGTTAACTTGCATTATCCGTCCGTTAGTTTGTAAGTGTTAAGCAGTGCTAAGCTTAAAATTTGTAACCAAATCTAAACTTAGATTCAAAAAAACCTAAAATTCATCCATTAATCTCTATCTAAAATTATCTTCTCTCAAAAACCATACAATTGATACACTTATCTCATGAATCTATTCACAAGCATAGGCACATCATCCATCAAGTTGCCTAATATGAAGTGGGTTAACTTAGTTATTTTATCAACTAAAATCAATATCATATCAATTCATTTCCATCATAATTAAAACCCTTGGATGAATTCCATGATAATCACCTTCCACTTTCATTTCGGTATATCATGTTCATATATCAATGCAACTGGATGTACATGTTCAACTTTCATGCACTAACATTCCAGAAAATGAGATACAAAATTCATTACATATTTTTAGATTATTTTATATAAATATAATGGTCTAAGCTCATCCATGAGCTTGGTTACTCATAAATATCCTAAATATGGTGCATTATGCAATTAATTTATCATTGTGTTCTTCAGATTATCTCTATCAGTTACATACATCCTACTATTATATCGTAAAAGATGACTTTCTATCTTGAATCAATTATTCATAGGATTCTAAGAATTCTCAAACAATTATTTACTAACTTGATCATATAATTCATCTCCTAGTGATAATTTGATTAACTGATCTTAGAAAGTACTTCTAATAGTAGCCACAAATGTTAAGTACCTCCTAAATCTTAAAACATCAGGTACTCTTTTCTCCTTGCCTTTGATATAGTTAATATCAAAATAATATACATATAAGAACTCTAACCATTATATTTTATGAGAATTTAGGTTTGGTTGGGTGAATATGTACTTGAGTCCCAAGTTATCAGTCTTGAGCTCAAATGGTTTCCCTAATAGATAATACCTCTAAACTTGTAAAGCATGCACAATTGCCATACATTTTACATCATGAGGGGCTTAATTCACTTCATATAACTTTGGTTTCTTAGACTCATAGGCTACCACTAAGCCATCTTGAATTATAAATCTTTTAATTCCATCCCTAGATGCATTGATGATCATTTAGAATTGAACATTAAGATCAGGAATTCTTCACACTCATGCTAAATTAAGCTTCTTTTTTAGTTATTGAAAGAATATCTCACACTGATCTAACTATATGAAACTCTGATTCTTCTGATCAAGAGAGGAAATTATATTAGCTATCTTACAGAAATTTGCAATGAATTTTCTATAATAGACTTTGAATCCCATGAAACTCTTTACCTCATGCACATTCCTTGGTGTTGGCCACATCATTATGGATCTTATCTTTATTAGATCCACTAAAATACTATCCAAAAATATAATGTCTCAAATATTGCACTTTATTTTATAAAAATGCACACTTAGACAACTTACCATACAACTTGTAGTTTCATAAATATTGTAAAACTGGTTCCAGATGTTATAGGTGTTCTTCCTCATCCTTGGAATAAATGCGGATGTCATTAAGAAAGACCAAAACAAAACAATCTAAATATTATTTGAACACACTTTTCACAAGATTCATAAATGTTTCTAGATAATTTTTAAATCGAAATGGTAACCCTATGAACTTATAGTGCCCATATCGAGTTATGAATGTTGTTTTTTGAATATCCTCTTCATGGATTTTTAACTGATGATACCCTTATCTAAGATCAATATTATGAAATATTATTTCCTCTTGCATTTCATCAAATAGATCATCACTATGTGGTAATGGATATTTTTTCTTGATCATTTTTTTATTCAACATCATATAAACTATACATAGGTGAAGAGTGTCATCCTTCTTCTTGACAAAAATAAATAGTGAACCCAAAGGTGACACACTTGGTCAGATCAATCCTTTCAACAACAACCTATAAAGTTGTGCCTTTAACTCAACCAATTCAATGGTTTTCATTGTCTATAGTGCCTTAGATTGTGGTTCTGATCGATGTATGATATAAATTAAGAAAACAAACTCATTCTTCGATGGAAATATTGGTAATTCTTCTGGAAATACATCATGAAAATTTATTAGAAAAGGATAATATTCAATGGATGATTAATTATACTCCATCTCATTTAGCTTAATAATAAATTCTTGGCATCCCTTCCTTTGAGATTTCTTGAGTTAAATTGCATAAATCTACCTTACTTTCAACTCTCTTATCTCACCCTAAGGTTGTGTTTGATTTACAAAATCATCTAACACTCAACCTTTTTTAGATAATAGTTAACATTGAATTTATGATTTAATATCAAATTAACTCCTAGGATCACATAATATGACCCCAATAGTGTAGCAAAAAGATCCATTGTTATAGTGAATTCATGCAACCCAATCTCTGTTTTTACTAGTTAATTCTCAACTTTGACCTTAGACTCATTCCCATACTATACTAACCATGAATTTGCTAAAAATCCATCTTTTATATATAATTTACTAAAAATTCTATGAGAAATGAAACATTTTGTAGCTATTTTGTCAATCAAAATGGAAATTGGACGATCAAACAAACTATGTGATAGTTCTATGGGTGATGCTTGATACTCAACCTAATAATTTTCAATGGCTGCATGAATGTATTGTTCGAATATACTTTATTAATAAACATAACTCTTATTCTTCAAATTACCTTGAGGACACTCTCGATCATAATGGTCACCTCCACATATGAAACAACTTCCAACTAGTCCTTTCTCATCAAACTATTGATTTCCCATAAAACCACCCTTGAAACCATTTCCAAGTTTCTTATTCATTGAACCATTATTAAAACTGGCATTCTGATTCTTGAACTAACTCTTCGAGTCTCGACTCCACTACTTCTAGTTCTTCTTTTTCAAATTTGGTTTAGAACTTCCAAACATTTTTTTGAACTTATCTTTATCTTTGGTAAGAGAATTTAGTTATTCTCTTGCTTGACCATGTTTTTAAACACCTAATCTATGGTAGATGGACCATATAGATCTACTTCATAGCTAATTTGTGGGTTAAATCCCATGATGAATTTTCTAATATTGAACCTCTCATCCACTTGATATTGGGGTACATACATGAGCTTGGTGAATTTATCCCAATATTCATTCACTAATAAATTTCCTTGCTTAAGATTCTTAAAATCCATAGGCTTTTAATCACAATATAATTTTGGAAGCCATAGTGACCTAAATAGTGTTACAAATTATTCCCATGTGATAGTGGTTGAGTCGAGGTTCATATCAAGATTCTTACTTTCCCACCAAATCATTGCTTCACCTACAAGAAAATAAACTCCCTAAGCTTCTTTCATGACTTTATAATAATTCTAAATCACCAAATATTTATTTACTTATGTGATCCATGATTTAGCTCCATCTAATATAGTTCTATCAAACTTGGGTGCATTTGCCTTTTTTATATCACATGGAAAGTCATTATCTACTCGAGCTCTCACATCTTATGAAATTTCTTCATGCCTCTACTCTTAAGGATGTTACTAATCAACAGGATGCTCTTCAAGTTTCTCTTGAGCATTTTCCTCTTCATGGACATGAACTTCCTGTTCTAGGGCCATGATTTGGTCCCTAATCTCTTGCCTAGTTTCAAGGACTTGGTCTAAATTTAAATCTTGTTCAACAACAAATTGATTTATATCAAAAATGTGATTGGTATTTGATGTACCCTCACCTCCTATTCTAGCGCACACCATTATTATTATTACATATTAAGAAAATAAGTTTGTGTTAATGGACACGTTAAGACCTAAGTTTTGTGCATCAACTCTGATCCTATAATGTAAAAACACACTAGGTTTTATTGAATTATAACAATTTTAAAAAAATTAATGACATATTCATCTTACATACTTCACCATGATAAATCTAGTTAGTGATATCTAACTAATTGGATTAATATAGTTAACCATAACGTTTATTGATAATCCACTTAGCTAAGGATCACAATGAACATATATAACAATAATGAATAATGTTTAATAAATAACAAATATTATGTTTAAATCACTAATACAATAGTACAAATTTGTCCATAGTTGATACAACATTACAACCACTACTATACAAGTATAATGGATAAATATTATAATTTTTAGCATAATTAATATCTCAAATAGTAATACATGATACAAATCTCTATGGATCATGAGTCTCTATGACTTAAATACCAATCTATAATCTCAAGTGTAGTCTTTAGTGTAGTACTCTAATTGGGAGGGAGAGCATCATTTGAGTGCAAACCATGAACAATAGATCTCCTGTACTATCTCCCAAAAAGGAAATGGTCATCCCTTCATGGATGGGTAGGCAATGATGATTCAAAAATCTAGAGTAACAAAACAGAACCCATGTTTTGTAGATATCAAAAACATAATCTGTATCATAAATAAACACATTATAACATGATAACATACAATTATGAAAAATATAACAACATAGAAAATGAAAATGTCTAATTATAACATTACTTTAGCCAAATCTTTCAATAACTAATTATCCATAGGATTTATCATTTTTATACACACCACTCAATCAAATTACACATCATCTTTCATTGATGGTGGTAACTAGGCCATTAGAATTTGTCAATGCTCATTTAGAGTTATATATGCAAGATTCGGTTAAAATTTATATAATATAAAAACTAATATATTCATTCAAAATATTTCCTTTTATCTGATACAAATATCTTAAGTATATAAATATCATATATAAATATTTAATCCATCAAATTTAATGTAATGAATCCATAACATCTAGTTTATTACTAAATAATATATGGAATAAAAGATAGTCTTTAATATAACATACCATCTAGGTAATGATCATATCTAAACTGTCAATTATCCATATCACAAAGTAACTTATAATGTTATTTCATCCTTGAAACAAACATTATAACACAGTCTTATATATTTATCCATATTCCTCATATATAACGAAGCCACTCAAAACATCTTAATATGATTTATATTTAAAACCCTTAAATACCTTATTTTAGTGCTTTTATTCAAGATTTTAAAATATAAAATCAGCCATTTTTAATCTATTATGGTATTGATGTTTTTAAGTTTATCACAACTATAAACACACACACACACACACACACACACACACACACACACACACACACATGTTATAATCATTTCCATATTTATTACATAGTAAACAAATCTATAAATTATACCATGTATATGTATAAATTTTTAAAACTCTCATGTATAATACCAATACAATACAATTTTTTTTATTATATACAATATACTCTAATAATACATCTACTATCAATTGTCGTAAAGTATTCCATAAACTCTATGTATACTCCAACTAACAAAATAGTCCCAAAGCCCTTTTATGAACTATACAAATCCCAATATACTTGTCTGACTAAAAGCACATAAAATTTCATTTAAATCACCATTCATACACAACTAACCATTTACACTCCAATTTTATTTATTTAAATCACTCAAACCATTAAATTCATATAAACATTTAATTACTTGTGTATAAATACAATCAAAACATACACTCAGTTATTTTATCTCAAATGTTGAGAATTATATTACTATGTATCTCAGTCCTAAAGTTTACATAGTCCCCAAACTGGTATAGTTGATAATGAACAACCTATCCTTGATCATTATACTATCTAAATCAATTTGGATAGAGACTAAGAAACTCATCTAAATTATGAATTAATTCATCTATTTTAGATTTAAAAACTCCTTATACAAGTAAATATATATTCAAATGTTATAAACATAACTCAACCTTAATGCGTACTCAATCCATAATAATAAGTTCAATTGATAAAGATAATTCAGCCAAGACATTATATTGTTTACTCACCTATAAATATATATTTTGCATCCTTACCCAATTCAGGACATTCTATGTTTAGGACTTGACAAAAAATAAACCAAAATTGTAAATATATTACACAATATATAACTACAAACATTTATAAATGTTACTGAGTATATACTCCATAATTGAGTTCATAAAACCATGTTAAATCATTGATAAAATTTTTAATTGAAAACCCTAAACATTCAATTAACATTTTTATCTATACATACATACATACATACCTACATTTATATATAATTACCAAATATGTCGACCATATATATATATATATATATATATATATATATATATATATATATATATATATATATATATATATATATATATATATATATATATATATATATATATATATATATATATATATATATCACATTACATATTTAACACCGAAATCCCTATCAAGTATAAACACAATCAAACCTTATGTAACCCAAATAGGATTTGCCTATGTTGAGAATTAGGCTTATGTCCATATAATGGCTAGACAAACTAAAACTAAATCATCAAACCCTAACCAAAATTCCTTAATAATGTAAAAATAAATAAATGAATTCACCAGGATTTATGAATTGAAAAATGATTAAAGATAAACCTTTCATAGAGGTGTATACAAACATGGTCAACACATATAGCCCTACCCATTTCCATTTATGTTATCTAGGTTGGATGCAGGTTTATTTATATGGTCGTGCCATCCATAGGACCCTAAATACAACCCCATTCATTATTTTCATATAAATTTTTAAATAAAAGAAACCCGTTAGCCCAAATCAATTATTTTCCATGAATCCATGAAAAAAATCACACAAAAATTCAAATTACATTAACAACCTATAACAATTGACTATTATGCATAGAAATCCATATTTACTCTTTTTCCCTTAGCTTGAACTCTCTTTTTCTTTCTACCTACTACTCTCATAATATGTTCCTCATAGCATTCTTATTTATTTTATTCTTCCCCATCCTCTTACTTTCTATAAATTTCTCCTCCATTATCAACAAACAAAACCAATTAAAACATGCATGCCATAATAGATCAATAGAACCCCCACTACACTATAGTCTGCCAAAAATTTATCATGTAGTAAACAACCAACTCCCTTGATGATTTTTGCTAAGAATGATGGTTAACTAGAGTTAATGAGAAATTATAAACCCCAATCATCTCTAAATTTCCCAATGACTCATTTAAATAATAATTATATATCTTTTATAATATATGCTTACATTTTGATGTGAATCAAATCTAGCATCAACATCACTTAGGCTATCTAAACTAACTAAATGACTATTTCACAATCACTGATTTTATTCCATGCAATGTTGAACATCAACGTGTCAATTAACATAATAACTCTATACCATGGGTAAAACATGTATGACTTTTAAAATACTATTGTCATTGTTACCAAGTCATCCAAATCAAACACTATGCATTTAACTTTAAACTATTAGTTATCCCTCTAGGTTTAAATAATAACCATAAACTTTAACAAACAATTTGTCAAATGTAATGATGTTTATACAACTATTTCATGATGATATTATCCATAACACCTTGCATTACATTATAAATAATGATTAATCATTATAATTTTGTCAAAACACAAATATCATTTTACCATGCCAAAATCATTCATTAATACTTAACAAAGAGTTTATAATTCATTAAGTCTTTTAAATATGTATACTACTATTAAACTAATAATGGTAACCTTTTAAACATAAATAGTCACTAAAAACTAACTCAAATAAGTAATAACATACATCTGTTGTTTTGAATAAAAAATACAAACAAACATTGTTAAACAAACATTTAGCTATGTACAATATCATAGTAAATTATGTTAAACTTGATAGTTATAGTTTTATCAAATCAACTAACCAATAAGATCAAGAGCAACTAGATTAGTGAAATCACACAATCACATAAAATTATTTGAGAACACAAAATATTACAATAGACAATCATAATAGAAAATAGATCATACCACAACTATCTAACTCAAACAATTAATCATAAAACATGATATACTACTATGGTGTGTGCATGGGTTTCTTGTCCCACTATCTTTTGTCCTCTAATGGCTCCATGCTATGTACAATATCATAGTAAATTATGTTAAACTTGATAGTTATAGTTTTATCAAATCAACTAACCAATAAGATCAAGAGCAACTAGATTAGTGGAATCACACAATCACATAAAATTATTTGAGAACACAAAATATTACAATAGACATTCATTATAGAAAATATATCATACCACAACTATCTAACTCAAACAATTAATCATAAAACATGATATACTACTATGGTGTGTGTATGGGTTTCTTGTCCCACTCTCTTTTGTCCTCTAATGGCTCCATCTACACCATCCTCTCTGATGATGCTTTCCCTCTAACATGCTTTGAGGGATGGATCTGTCCTGCATCCACCTCACAATAATAAAAGTAGTTAACATAAAACATAATTATATCTAAAAAATAATGTTGTATAATTAACCAACATGATCATAATGTATAAAGTATAAAAGTATAGCTATCTCATAGCAAACTAATAATTTAAATTAAACTAGATCTAATTGTCCCATAATCAATATATGACGTAAATCTTAGTCAAACAATAGTAATTCAACTACCAACCATAATAATCCATGGATCAAATTGGTTATTCAGTTTAAGGAGAAATTAGGATGTGACATGTTGTCCACAAACTATAGATGAAAAATTTGATCCATACCTTACACTATGTGAAAGCTATAAATAAAATTAATATGTGATAAAAAAACTTCCTAATCTTTATACCATAATCAAAAAGAGATATGGTGAAAGAGGTTCACAATAATCAAAACCTCGCTTAGAATGAAAAATTTCTTAAGAACCATTTATAATTAAAAGATTGTTATTAAAAGAGGATAAAAAAGCAAAAAATTAATACCCTATATTAGAAATCTCTAGATTAATATTAAAAACATTCTCCAGATTTTCATATTTAGAAATATTCAATATAAGTGGCTCAAAAGTTTTAAACTCTACATTAGTCAATGATGCCTCATTTGAAATTAAATTAATTGTATCTTTGGAACTTACCAAGCTCTGAAGAAATTTACTAGATATGTAAGGACAATCTAAATAAGTGAAAACATGCAGACCTTACACATATAAAATATACTAGGTTTGACTTTTTCTAACCTAATGTGAGCACTGTCTACTTCATCCCTAAAAATATTATAAAAAAAAATGTAGAATAAGTTTAATTACATAAAATAAAAATAGAATTAATATTTTTAAATTAATTATATCTTTCTCAAATGAAATTTAATTATCATTCCCAAATTTATGACTATTAAAACTAATTAAAATTAAAATATTTAAATTTTATTTAAAAGTATTAATTAAAAGGGCATTGCATAAATAAAATTGTACTATATAAAAACTATCTTTCAAAATTCACAAAAAAACCCAAATAATCCCTAAAGGTGATAAAAGATGATCTCATAAATAAATAATACTTAGGATTTATTTATATGAATGCAATCACCTAAAAGTTATAATTGGATGCTAAGAGTGTCACTTGAGTTAACCTATCGCTAGGCTAGCCATAGACCTATCCTTGAACATTATACTTAATTTTTTAGTTATTATGCAGACCAATGTCACCTAAAACTAATCAATGCACAATCCCATAATTGTCATCTCATAACCCAATCCAAATTGCTTAGTAGTCTATGAAGAGGACATTAGTGCCACATTTGGGGCACTACAGCCAAATGGAGCTAGTGTCCCCAACTCGGCACTATTGTCTTTAGCCCTAGATATTCCCAATGGATAATTTTTCAAATTCCACTCCTAAGGTTGTTTTAAGCTCATTTTCATATTATCACAAGAAACAAAACATTATAAATATAAGTATAATCCACCTCTATTCACTATATGGAAAATAGATTCAAAAGTTATTCAAACCAAAGACAAATTTGTTCAAAATCAAGGTATTTGATCTTTGTTCTTCCCTACTTTCTACAAACTACCATTTATAGCAGCCCTAGGAACCATTTTGAAATATTGAAAACCTCAAGCACAATGAACAATTCACCAAATTCACATAGTTTTTGCAAAAAAAGCAGTTTATAATTTGTAAAGAACAAAGAAATAAAAAAATTTCACAGGAAAGGGAAGAGAAATTCATAATTCACAAAGGGCCTGCACGTTTTAAAAAGAACCCATGCCATTTATGATCCACAAAATAATGGGCATAAATATTAATGAGCCCAAAAGTGGTTATGAAAAGGGCGTATGACCTTTCCATATTTATAAATTTTTCCCCACTTTCCCTCCAATTTTTCCAATTTTTAGGCCTGTGGAGTCATGAACCTAGCCAAACTCTGTCATGGACTAGCTAAAGGGATTTATAATAAATTTAAAGTATTTTTTTTCTTTTTGATTGACACATCTAATCAAGTAGCTTTGTGTGTGTGTGTGTGTCTGTGTGTGTGTGTGTGTGTGTGTGTGTGTGTGTGTGTGTGTGTGTGTGTGTGTGTGTGTGTGTGTGTGTGTGTGTGTGTGCGCGTGTTAGAATATTATTTATAATTATGATTTAATTTCTACATAACATACCTCATTATAGTCTATACACATATCATCACAAATTTCCATATAAATTTTTGAATATTAATAAAATTTATATATTAATAATCTACACATTATCAACCATCATTTTAAAAAAAAATGGTTTTCATGAAGTTAAGGTCAAAATAATTGTGTTCGTACACTTGTACTTTCAATTTTTAGCTGTTTTGACTTGTAAAATTATTTTAAAAATTTATACATAATAAAAAATTAATAAAAAATACTCTCAATAATATTCGACATTCACCTATTCATATATAAAATTTCATAAAAAAATTTAATCATTTACTCAAAAAAATTATGTTCATACACATGCAATGTCCTTATCTTATCACAAAAATGGACCGACCTATTTTTATAAATCCAACTATTTGATATACTTTTCTTGTCTTGGCATTGAAAAAAATTATATATTTAGAAACTATAATCAAAATTCCATAATTAATGTTTTTAGGTCATTATCAAATTCTTTTTTGAAATGTCTCTAACATTCTCTCCAATTTTAACTATTTTTATCTATTAAAAAAAGTGTCACTTTATACCCCCACTTTTGTCCCCCATTATACTACATCTACCCTGCACTTAGGTTAGCATTCTATACATTGCATTGATTTTACATACATTTGAAACAAAAAATAATGATTTATGACACATATAATCCAACTCAAACATATTAGAGGTGCATTTGTCATGGTATTGAGCCAAAAACTGCAAAACATAGAAAATATAATACTCACCAAGTCACACCAATTACATCAGGATGTACTATTACTGAGCCTTTTTTGTTATAGCAGTTGGTTCATTTTATAGTTTGAAATGATTATATCATTTAACCTCACCAAATTTATAGATTGGAGTGATTAAATCATCTAATATCAACAGATTTACAAGATGAGGTTGATTAAATTACTAACTCTACATTTGATTATTTATATGTTTACACTTGAGTTGTGTTGGCTGGGATGTAATATTCTCTCCTGCCATAACACCACTCTCCTTATATTAGGTTGGGGGCATGATCACCTACCAACTCTCCTTGTTCTATATATGGAACCTTAGGGTGCAATCCGTATGACCAATTATGTCCTAACTCATTTTTCTATCCAAAAAATGGATGAGGTCTCAAGTCCATTTATACTTCACTAGATTTTGTAGTAGAATCGACATCCAAGGATCATCACTATGTAGCACATACATAGGTAATATTCAAACAACAGGTTTAAAAATATCTCAACTAAAGACAAGGTGTGTCATACACACCAAGGTACATATTTTATTTCCTTTAAACTAGTAATTCCATTTCCATGCATTACTATATTAAAGGTGGGGAGAACGAGAGGTGGCAGGGGAGAAGGGGGAATGTAGATAACTATATTTGTTACAAGCATAGTTTCATAATATAGATGTTTTGATAGAAGGTTAGGCATCTAGTGACATGATCTCACTTGAACATTTTTGGTTCATGTTTTCTATATTGATTTTATATGATCATTTTTATACTTTTTATTATTTGATATCCATGATTTTTAGTGTACTTAAAGGATCCCTACCCATGATCTTATTATTTCTATTATTTCTGAAGTCAATGGTAGTGTCCAATATTATATTTTGATCATTTTCTATACTTTTCAACTTATGACCATTTTTCAAGCCCTATATATTAATATTATTTCCATTATTTCATGAAAATCAAATGGGTTATCTATATATTCAAACATCTGGTATAAATTATATCACCAAGTAAACTTCTCAACTAGTACATACTTTATCATATCCAAAAGTTATTGATCGACATTATGCACAGAAGTGCTAACATTTTAAATCTTAAGTATTTAAAATTCAATTTACATTTGCATTGATTGTACCAAGGGTTATAATAGGAGAAAGATCATATAGTTGCACAATCACCATTACACACACATACCTAAGATGGAGAACAACATGTGAATCTGAGGCACTCTTTAAAATATACGTCTATGTAGGCAACACTTAGCAACAACTGGGTTGCTATGGTTAGTTATCACATGGTAACCACTTTTTACCAACTTATAAGAGGTGAAAAGGCAATAGGAGCTAAGGTTTTACTCATTGACTGTATTGTGTGCACAATTCTACTTGTTCAGAAAGATAGAACAAGGCTACTGGCAACATCACAACCTATGAGAAAGTTTGGATTAGTTTCATCAAATATTAAAAGGCTGGAAATCTCCATTGTATTTGGACACCTGTATTGATGATAGTGCCTAAGGTGGCATTAGTGTCCAAGTGCCAAAAATAGCAAGAACATAGAAGTCACAAAACACAAAGGATCTTCATAGGTCTGAGACAAATCTAAGTCATTGTTTCAATTCAAAATAAAACAATAAATAATATATGCCATCTTTATCCATTTATTTCCCAATAATTGTATTTATTGCACACGCTTGGACAAGTTAATTTCCAATAAATTGTCATATATTGTCCAAAACCTGAATATAACTTTCTTAAATTTAACTATTAAATTTGTATAATGTGTTTATGTAATAGACCCATTTCACATAAAACAATGCTAAAGTCTGAAGTTTGAAACTTAAAGAACTATTGGTGTGTGTTTTTTACGATGTACATCATTGGTGGGCTTGGAAAATATAAAGGAAACCATGTTAGTCTCTAATGCAAATAAGGCCCCAAACACATCAATTTTTTTTTTTCATATTTAGGTTTAGTGATGTAATGAGGATTTGGAGGAGTAAAATTTGTAGTGAATGGTATGGAATTTCAAAGTGGTTAAACAAAATTTTTGAAAGCCCAGATTTAACAAATGTAATTATTAAAAAAAATTGTGGTTCTTCGACATTTAAATTAAAACCATTTACAAGTTTTGATAAGATGTTTCCCTTATTAAAAATATTTAAAATTTTCATTGTCTTACCACCAAAAAAAAATATATTTTTTAATAAATCTTTTAAAAACAAAAATAATTTTTTAAACCCTTCCTTTTATCATTTATTATTATAATTTTAAAAAATCAATTAATTCTGATATACTCTTTGATATCCTTAAATGTTTATGGACAAATAAATACAAGGGACGAAGGTCCGTGGAATAATACGGAGGTTTCAAAACATCACCCGTCAAATTGACATTTTAACTTGTAAATGGGTTTGGCGTTTTGGGAATTATATGCAACTCGGATCAATGAACTTCTAATTGGTATTTAAGACAGCACATTGCTTCATAGCCACACTCGTTACATCATTACCCGCTCGAATATGGGACACGGGATTTTGTCCGTTGGGATCGGACAATAGAGAACGGCCCCGCCGTGACCATCGTACTGTCGTACAACGATTCCAACGAAGTGGAGGTCCTTTTTTAGAAATACAGTCGGTGCTGGAAGAATCTGGAGGCGACCGATCACATCAAAACTTTTTTTAAAGCTATAAACCACCGTTGTTATGCTATATATGCAGGCGGTGTGGATCGAAATATTGGACTATTTTTGTTGCTGTTGAGGACTCGTAGAGTTCCCTCAAACACTTCAGTGAATTCATTAGTGATCTCCGTCAGAACCACAGAAGTGTTTGGGGGACTCCGCAAGTCATTCCACACTTTTCTACCTCGGCTTAAGCTCTTTCCTGCTCAGCCAATATTTGTATTTTACTTCT
>JARHVA010005907.1:590000-677500 GCA_037957365.1 Torreya grandis | reverse complement strand
ATTGATTAGGACTTTAAGGGAATCAAATTCTGCTAACCCTCATGATGCTTATTTGTAAAATACATTAATATCATTAGTAAGTGTAGTTGACTCATTGATAACACAAATTGATAGGTGTGAATAGTGAATAGAGACATGTAGGTTATATTATGTAAATAAACTATTAATTATTGATGTGAGATGAAAGAAAAAAAAAATAGCATACGATATATGAATTATTGATTACAAGAACCAATTAACTACTTACATTGTCATGAAAATATTTCACTTCCATTGATGCCATATTGATGAGATAAATAAATAACTTTTTGGGACAAATGTTGGATGGTCTTTGATTATGCATATTATAACAATAAAAGGTTACTTTAGGTTTTTTATGAAACTCTATTATGAATCTATCTTCAATGAGATAATTAATTTTATTTTGATCACTCAAAGTTTCAGGGACAAGTTCAAAAGGATCTAGATAAAATAAAGAGGGTGTACGCCATGAGTCTAAGTAACTATAAGTGTATATATGATAAATCTAGATCAACATATGATATAGGTTTTTTATGAAACTCTATTATGAATCTATCTTCAATGAGATAATTAATTTTATTTTGATCACTCAAAGTTTCAGGGACAAGTTCAAAAGGATCTAGATAAAATAAAGAGGGTGTACGCCATGAGTCTAAGTAACTATAAGTGTATATATGATAAATCTAGATCAACATATGATAGTACCCTATGTAGTAATGTATACTATGGAGATTGAAACATTACATGTGTTTAGGGCACTAACATTCACTCTCATTCAACATCTGACACAAATATCCCATGGTGATATTGGTGAGGGTATACAGTGGGATGTTCAAGTGAAATCACATGCCTGATGACACTATTCTAGTAACTGTGGGGATATCTATAATTTACATCCATATTAGGAGGATGATTGTATGTTACATAGTTATGGTGTTATGTCCATTAGGCTTTATGATGTGGTTATAATTGATGAGTTATTCAGATATACATTACAATCACATCCTCTTAAGTAATTTTTATCTTTTACACATTCATAATATTTATTTTATACATATTAAATTATAAATTATATATTTAATGATATAATTATTTTACATACATAAGTTAATAATGTATACATAATTTTATATTTTTTAGTAGCAATTAATACCATATGTTTCCCATGAACACATCTTGAATAATCCATTATGACATATATTGTTTCTATTTTCCCTATGTATAGATACACAAAGGTATTTTGAATGTTTTAAGTTGTCTATTGTTTCAATAAATGATATGGTGTGTGTGGTAAAATAACAATGATCCTTTATTTTTTCAGTTGATGACTATAGTGGAGGCACCTTCCTCTTTAAATGTGAGAGTAGAAGTAGACATTTTTGTTTTGACTTCATCCATAAATAAAATCACAAATGTATGAGAACTTGTAATGTTTAGAAATAAATACAGATTTCTAAAATAATTTTCTTCCATACTATTGTGAATTTAACTGATTTGACTCTCTGGTCTACATTGTATTTTCCAGTTGCATTAGTTATTCACTTAAATTGATTAGTAGGGGTAAAGTGGTATGATAAATATTTATTCTAATTTAGTTATTATATTTTATTATTTATTCACTTGATTTTAAATTTTTACATGCACTAAAGATTTATTATCAATAAAAATGATGTAATTTTGATTTGTTTTTAATTTTTTAATTCTTAATTTATTTATTTGTGTTTTTATGTTTAGGGTCTAAACCCTTACATTTTGTAAATAAACACATCAAATTGTATTAATTATCCCTTGAAAATTCATGTATGTGAGCCAAAACATTATATTGACCTCGGTGCACATTAGAGGTATATTGTCTCTAATAAGATATATGCAATAAGTGCATGTTTGTTTTTTTTTTAATCATCTTAAAAGCAAATTGACTTGTTTTCATGATGATGACTTATTTTATGAACATGTGATCAGTTAAAGTTGAGCATTGATACTAAAAGGACTACATGTCGACATAGGTTGCGTACATATGAATCTCAGAGATCTTGATATACAAGAAAGGTGGAGATATGGAAGATGTTTCATGATTAGGATGTATCTTTAAAAAATTTATTGTATGCTTATATGACAATGTAGGTTTTTATAGAATTATATGCCTCTATGGAATTGACATAATATTAGATTATGATCACATTGTGTAGATTTTTGGGTTTTATGGGATGGACACACACACACACACACACACACACACACACACACACACACACACACACACACACACACACACACACACACACACACACACACACACACACACACACACACACACACACACACACACACACACACACACCTGCACATGCACACATGCATATGCACACACACACACATCTGCACATATGCACACGCATGTACACATGCACGTGCATGTGCCCGCACACACACACACATCTACATGTACACACGGACATGCACACACACATCTACATGTACACACAGGCATGTACACATGCACATGTACACACACACGTGCACGTACACACACACACACACACACACACACACACACACACACACACACACACACACACACACACACACACACACACACACACACACACACACACACACACACACACACACACACACACACATGTACACACACACACACACACACACACACACACACACACACACACACACACACACACACACACACACACACACACACACACACACACACAAAGTAATTTCAATTATTTATAATTACTATGTGCATGTAATAATAATTTAAATTTTATTAATTTTGAAACTCTCCTACTTTGGTGTATCTAACATTCCACTAGTACCTTTACTTGTTATGACATGTTCAATTTTTTCTTGATTGTGAAACTCTCTTAGATTTGGTTTAAAATACTTGTAAATATTCTCAACTTTTTAAAATGAAAAAATAAAAATGTTAATTCAAATATAACTCAATTCCCCTTAAGAAATAGTAGTCCATCTTATGAGATGCTTTTGGAAGCATGCAATTTTACAATCTAAGTATGTATCCATGAGACTAAAATAATGTGTATCTTGCAAGCCATTTTATATATGACTATGAAACTAATTCCTCAATTGGGAGCATGGTTAAAAGGTTTCTTGGTATTTTGATAAACATTTGTATCATTTTTAGTGTTATGGACGAAAGAAAAAATTATCACCATTTTTGCATCAATTTAAGTGGGTTATAAAAATATGTAAAATGTATATAAAAATCTCACGTGGAACTATATGAAATAACATTGCATCTGTATCCATCTATGTTTGCTTGAAACAAATTTTCAAAGTTTTCCTTTTTTTCCTTTAAGACCTAAATGTGCCTCTTAAGAGATGTGTCTATTGGCATATAATTTTAGAGTTTAGGTATTGATGGAGATGAATACAGGGTATATCTTGTGTCTATACAACATTAAAAACATGACCAAAATTTATATTAATTGATTCATGGTTCAAAATTTTCTTGTTATACAAAGCAAATTGTCTCATTTTTTAATTTTTTAATGAAGAATAAAAGCTTATACCAATTACACATAGATTGAAGTATGACCATGAAATCATAAGGATGTCTATATAACTCCTAATCACAACCATAAGAACTAAAGACACAACTCTATCCATCTTGATTTCTTTACAACATCTTCCCAAATATTTCATTTTATTTCCCCTTAATAACTAATAGTATCTCTTAGAGACATGTTTGGACGCATAATTTTTTTTTGTTTTGGTGATGATAAAGACCAATAAAATGTGTATATTTAATTTATACACCATTATATATGTGACCAAAAAGTTAATTCCTTGATTGGGATCATGGGTGCCAAAATTCCTTGGTTTATTGAGTAAAGATTTTCTCATTTTACAACATTTTTTGCAAGATAAATATGTAATTATTTTCAAGATCCCGAAAAAAATTATTAAATTTGGTGGGAGATTAAAATGTTTCTTGGTATATGAAGCAACTTTGGTCTCATTTTACAACTTTTTGTTGTAAGAAAAACATTGTCATTAATTACATGCCCATTGAATTATGTCAAATTAATCTTAGGTATGTCTATATATCTCCATATTAAACCATAATAAATAAATAAATAGTTTATAGATCCATATTGGATTTCATGCAATGACTTTGTAAGATTCACCTTATTTTTTCCTTAAGAATTAGTAGTCTTTCTTAAGAGATGTGTTTGATTGCATGTAAGTTTGAAGTACATATCCAAAAAAATACTATGAGAAGGTCTATATTGATTTTATACACCATATTTTATGTGATAAATAATTCAAATACTTTATTGGTTGTATAGTTAACAATTAGTTTTCTTTACAAAGTAGTTCTTATCTCAATTTTTAACTTTGGACTACAATATAAATGTTACCACCAATTACATGAAAATTTGAGTAGATTTTTGAAATCTTGAGGATGCTTATGAACCTCTCCCATGAAAATGTAATAAATATTAGTGTTATTTTATTTAAGGTAGGCCAATTTATTAAACAATAACTCATAATAAAATTCTATGGTAAACTCACCTCATAAGCACTGTCATTGATTTTATTCACAATTTTACATGGTCTAATTTTTTTGTACTTTAACTTGTTGCATGTGCCTTTTGGAAATATTTATTTCCTCAAGTAAACCATTACCAAATCTCCTTCAAATACCTTGGATATTCTTCTATCATCTGCTACTATTTTATATTTCTCATTAGTTTTATGCAATTTTCATCTTACTCCATGCAACTACTGGATATGCTTTGTAAATGCATTTTCATCATCATTAATTCAATTTGCAATCGATAATTATACCAAATATAAAATACCCATAGGATTTCTCCCATAAACTAATTGAAAATTTGAATTTCCTATTTATCTATTCACTGAACTATTATATGCAAACTCAACTTGTGGTAAAGCCAAGTCCCATTGCTTGGTCTTCTCTCCCACTATGCATCTCAATAAATTTCGCAAGCTTCTATTCCCAACTTTTATCTATCCATCTATTTTTGCGTGATATGCACTACTAAATTATATCTTGGTACCCATCTTATTCAACAAAGTCCTCTAAAAATGACTTAGAAATTTGGTGTCCCTATCTGACATAATCATTTTTGGAACACCATGTAATCTCACAATATCGTTAAAAAATAATTTTTAAACTCTAGTAACATCATTGGTTTTCTACATGAAATGAACCATTTAAGAAAATGTATCTACAACAATAAAAAATGAATCATTACCTATTTGTGTGTTTGGCAATCCCAACTAAAAATGTCCATACTCAAATCTATCAATGATCCTCTTGGAACTAGTAATGGCATGTAAAGTTTAGTATTTTGTGCATGTCCTTTCGCCACCTAACATATTATACACTTTAAAACATACCTTATCACATCTCTCTTCATCCTTGGTGAAAAGTACTTTTTCTCCACCAAAGCTATTGTCTTTGTCTTACCAAAATGTCCATCCAAACCACCACTATGTAGTTATCTTATTATATTATATCATGAAGACCCAAGTGGAATGCATAACTATTTCCACTTGAAGAGATATCCTTCATAAATAAGATAATCATCATGAATAATATCTGTTCTACCTATTAATGGATTGTTACACTATTCAACTATCTTGCCAAAATATGGATCTGTATCATATAATTATTTTATAACTTCAAATCCAACTAATTCACACACCATAGTAGTTAATAACACTACTCTCTTGATCAATGCATCATCTACCTGATTATATTTTCTAGATTTATCATTCAATATAAAAGTATACTCCTGAAAGAAATAAACCCACTTTTCATGCCTACTATTTAACTTCTTTTGTGTATTCACATACTTCAAATCCTCATGATCTATAAATAGTATAAACTCTTTAGGCACCAGGTAATGCCTCTAATGTCTTAATGGCTATATAATTTCATAAAATTCAACATCATAAGTAGAATAATTTGTTCTTACCTCATGCAATTTCTCACTAAAAAATTATATTGGCTTTCCTTCTTAACTTAGGACAACACTGACTCCCACAAGTGAAGCATCACAATCAACTTCAACCATTTTGTTAAAATTTGGTAATGTTAAGATTGGCCTTTCTCTAATCTTCTTATTAAAAAATTCAAATATTTTTTTTGACTTTTCTAGTCCATTCAAATTCCTTCCCTCTCATGCAATATGTCACTAGTGCCACAATACTACTAAATTTTTTACTAAACTTTCTATAAAATGTTGTTAAACCATGTAAAATTATTACCTCTGTAATGCTTTTTGGAATAGGCCACTCAACAGTTGCCTTTATCTTTTCTATCCATTTTCAAACCATCTGTTGAAACTATAAATCCTAAAAGTACTAAACTATTTTGCATAAACCTAGACTTCTTCAAACTTTCATACAGCTTCTTCTTTCTTAAGAAATCCATTTCCATTCTCAAATGTTTTAAGCATTCTTCTTTATTCCTACTAAACATAAAAAAACATCAAAATAAAAAACTATAAACTTACCAATATATTATCATAGGACTACATTCATCACCCTCATAAATGTGCCAGGTGCATTAGATAATCTGAATGGCATCACCATACAATCGTATGAGCCATTCCTAGTCTTGAATGCAATTTTCCACTCATCTCCATCATGAATTTGAATATGATAATAAGTATTCTTTAAATTAATATTGGTAAAATATATTGCTCCTGCAAGCACATCCATCATATCATCTAAATGAGGTATAGGAAACCTATAGTTTATTGTAATTTTATTAATTTCTCTACTATCCAGACATATTCTCTATCCTCCATCTTCATTTGGAGTTAGCAATGCTAGTGCTGCACATGGAATCATACTCTCTCTTATCACCTTTTTCCTTAGCAATTTAGTAACCTATTTATTTAATTCTACATGTTCTATTAGACTCATCCTATAATGTACCTAATTATGAAGAGTTGATCCTAGAATCAAATCAATGTGATGTTGAATATCTCTCTTTGATGGTAATCCATCTGGTAACTCATCAGGCATAACATCTACATATTCTTTCAACGCTATTATTTCCTCTATTGGTATTGGCACCATTTTTATTTCTTCATTCTTTTCTACTAATTCATAACAACAACCTACTACCTTCATATCTTGGATAAATTCATTAGAGTTAATGCTTTCTATCTTCTATTCCTATTTAGGAGGTAACAAAACTACCTTTGTAACACCTTTCCAAAATGTATATGTGTTCTTTGGTCCATCATGAACTACTTTCTTGTCAAATTGCTATGGTCTCCACGATAACACATGACATACATCCATTGAAATAACATCACACCATATTTCATCATTATTAGTTTTTCCTATAGAAAACTTGAATAAGCACTTTTTATCTACTATAACCTCATTCCCTTTCTTAAACCATGAAATCTAATAAGGTTTAGGATGAGTTTCAAATTGTAGATTTAGTTTATCAATAATTTATTTAGAAACCATATTTTCTCAACTGCTATCATCTATAATTACTTTGCATACCTTTACACCTGAATTACATCTTATTCCAAAAATATTTGATCTCAACCATGTATCACCACCTTCTTTATCCTAAACATGATCCTTCCTTGAAACAATCATGGTTCTTCTAATCATGATATTCTCTCCAACGTCTACCAGTGCAACTTTAGTATCTTACTCTTCTATTTTAGACTCATTTAGATTTACTCTTGGGTGATCTTTTTGCCTCCTTTCTTGATCTTGATAGTGTAGACACTTAAATACTTTGTGCCCTTATTTTCCACATCTATATATACATAATATCTATAATGATTTGAAAACCATCCTCTAGCACCACCATAACCTCATCCTCTATAAAAATAATCTTCTTCTTTCTTGGTATTGAAACCCTTACCTATTATCATATTATCTTTTTGCACCATGTGATGGTTCACCTTTATTGTCATTAAATCCATCTATGGTGGTATTAAACCCACCTCATCCCCTTATTGGATGGGACCCACCTCTTTTTGGACCAGTAGATGTCCTAAAATTTTGTCTATTTTATTTTTCTTCTACATTCAAAGCTAATTGATAAGCCTCATCCATGTTAAGTATTCTATGCATGTTTAATTCATCTTGAATAGAAAATTTCAAACCATTTATATTCCTTAGAACCATCTGCTCTTCTATTTTATCATGTTTTACTCATAAGAAAATATTATAGAATTCATCTTTCTATTCTTGTTTACTATGATATTTTTCCCTCAAATTCTAAAATCTTCTATATACGGTTTGTACATAATCCATAGGAGGAAAATTATTCCTCAGCTTCTTCTCCATTTTTTTCCATGAATTAATCTTATTTTTACCTTTCTTATGTCTTTGTTTCTATAAGTGATCCCACAATATCATTGTATGACCTTTCAATTTTATGCATGTAAAATTTACCATCTTGTCTTCTCTCATAGTCTTCCACTCGAAGAATTTATCCATACTATTCATCCAATTCAATTCATCTGGTTTAAAACTACCTCCATAATCTAAAATATCAACCTTGATTCCTTCATTCCTTTCTTCCAAATCCTAAACCATCCTCTCTTCCATCGGTGGTGACTAATCTTGTTCTTCTTCTTCTTGCTAAACTTCTTCATCATGATCTATGTCATTCTCATCACCATCTTGTCTTCTCTATTGATTGGTGATAACCTTTGTTAATAATTGAACTTACCTCTATAGCTCTTGTATAGCCCAATTTATCTATGCAACACCTCCTCAACCTATTTCTATTGTTTAATCCTTCAAGATTTAAACTTGCTCTAATATAGATAATGAACCTGTAAATAATCAAGACAATAAAATTACCAATAAGCCAAGATCTCAAATAATAACTCAAAATTGATTCGTATTGAATGACTTTCGATAATTATAAACTCAACCCATGCTTAAATAATCCCAAATTCAATATTAGAGTTTAAATACAAAATTTTAAAAATTCCAAAATCTAGAAAAAAAATGCCTATTTTAAAAATATCCCAAAAATCTCCTGAAATATACTAAACACTAAAACTAGACTATGGGATGAAATTCAACTGAAGTTGATGTCTAGTTCTAAAAATATAGAATTTATAAAAATAGAAAATACCTAAAAATATTATTAAATCATAATTTGAGACCCTTAGATGATCATGTATGACCTTAGAAAATTATCAAAATCATTCCTTAGTAGTCAGGACTTCATAGGGACAACCACAAACTTTTCTACACGATCATTTTGACACATGGAAGAGCTAAAATTGAGTTATGGGTCAAAAGTTATGGCTTATAGAAGATTGGCCTATATTTTATGCATCAAAGCTCCACATGAATCCATAATAATTTACAATATGTATAAACTCACTCTTTTTATGTATAAGAATTTCACAAATCTCCACTTGTTTTCCCCCTTAATAACTATTAGTCTGTCTTAATGGACGTGATTGAAATGTGCATGTTTAGAGGTTAGGGATTGATGGAGATTAGGAGAATATTTATATTGAATTTATACAACATTATTTAGGGAATAATTAAGTAATTTTATCAATTGGGATCATTATTTCAAATTTATGTATTATGTACTAAGCCACTTTTATCTCTTTTTAACTTTTTGCTACAACAAAAAGTTGTTTCTAACTATACTCTATTTTAGAAGGTCAAAAACTCTTAAGGATGTCTATATATTATAACATTAAACCCTTATGAATTATAGTGTGTATCTATCCATCTATGTTTTAAGTAATTGTTTTTCAAAATTATTACTTATACTAGTTACCAATCTCTTAAAAAAACACATGTAATGGTGTGTAGCCTAGAGTTTGGGCATCGAAAATTAACATAATAATGTGTACCATATATGTAAAATTCATTATATATGTGACCATGAAGTTTATTCCTTAATTGAGCATGTGTTTTAAATTTGTCTTAGTATATTAAGAAATTTTAGTCTCATTTTCAAACATTTGGTTGTATGATAAATTTTTTATCCAAGTACACATATATTTGATCATGTCTACAAAATATGTCTAATTTTTTTTTTATTCCATCCATAAGAATTGATAGTGTATCCATATCTATACCAATATTTTTACAACAAATTTTCAAAGGTGTCATTTTTTTCCCTAAAAACTAGTAGTCTCTCCTAAGAGATGCATCCAAGAGCATGAATGCTTGGATTTTGTGGACTAATGGAGACTAGGACAAGTTTTATATTGTATATGAAATATTCATTTTTATGGTAATAAAACATCAAAACATGAAACCCTAGACTAAAAAAATAAAAATAAAAAAAAAATTGTAAGGAAAGTATAATTGAAATAAAAAACCCCTAGGACAAGAGATTTCAAACCTTGAAAGGATGGTTTGGTCAATGTGTATGGGTTAACCAACATGTTGCACACTATTTTAGAATGAGATGAATTTATTAATGTAAATAATATATAAAATTTTATAGTAATTCAAAAATTAAGTTATCACATTCAAGTATGCATTTTAATTTAAAATACTAAAGCTAATATCAAAAATTTGAAAAGTTGCATATCCTAAATATGGTCAATACATCAAATAGATTAATTCTTGAATTAAAATAATCAGATGAAAACTTAATCTTTTTCTACATTGAGCCATTTTTTTTCTATATTAGGTTAGTATCATTGGTTTATAGTGACCTATTGCGATCAATATTAAATTTTATATAAATAAATAGTAGTGACCATGAATTCACCTATGCTTACCCTTATATTCTCTCTATATGTGATTGTAAACCCTCATAATGATTATAATTCCTATAAATTAGTATAATTTTCCTTAAAATCCTAGGTGTTTTGTAGGGCTAGAAGCATGAAAAATTTAGGAAAGTATAATGGGATAAGATGACTCGATTAACCTCTATTCGATGATTGATACATATTTTTTCTACCTAGTGTGACATGAAAATATTTTTTTATCACTATACATATGTAGAAAATAATTATATTTTAATAATTTACAATGCTTAATTTGACATGGATTTAGTGTGATGTAAATTTATCATTTGGCTACTCATAGGGATAGGTTTATAATTTGGAAAGAATTGAGAATGTTTTATTAATGTGAAATAGTGTATAGATGTGTTCCAAATAAGTCAAAATCCCTTTTTAATGAGACATTTATTTATTTATCATATTGGGTAATTTACCATGCCACTAACATGCTATGCAAATGTGCTAAACCTAAGTAATATTTTATTTTAAAAATAGTTATTTCAGGGACAAGATCAATATTGAAATATCAGGGTAACATTTATTGATGATACTAACTATAGTTAATAGAATTGACATGTGTATAGGTGGATTAAACTAAGAGTCTTGAGATATTTTTTCAAGGTATTTAATACATTTGAAATAGAGAGTGAGGTTTCTATAAGAGTGTAACTATAGAATGGAAGTGTTGACTCATAAAATAACATGAAAGTGTGAGAGAATGAGGACTAGGGATTTTTTTATTAACTCAAGTCATGCATATTAAATGTGTGTCAATATTGTCCTTGTAAACTATTAGAAACCAAATTTGACTATCTAGAGTAAATAATTTTATTAATGACCTTTTATAACTCAAGTATTAGCTACCTAAAGAGGTCTCTTTGTGATCATATTAGATCTATATAATAACTAAACATAAATATACTAAGCATGTATATTCACAATGATGTTACTATAAAAGATATAATTCTAATAAAATATATTAAAAGGAGAGAAAGGGTAAATTTTTTTTTATAGATTTCCATTAAGATATTATTTTGCTAAAGTAAACACTTTCAACGATTCAATGTGAATAATAGAGATTAACAAAATATAGTATTCCCTAAAATTAAAAATAACATGGTGTGAGAGTCTTAGGATTAATCAGTTGTGAGTAAATTTCAGCAATGACTCTTTATAAGATAAATTATACTACAAATAATAGTGGAAAACAAATCTAACTACATCAATAAATAGTAATATGAAGTGACTACAAGGAATAATAAATTTACAAATTCATCTATAGTATTCATAAATCAAAGACTAACTAAAAAAATGGGTAGAATAGTAAAAATATGCAATATGACTTACACAACAAAAAAGATAAATCTCATATAATGACCACTTTAAACATGGAAAATACAGAACATTAATCCAAATTTGAGAAATGGGAAAACCAACAAATTCATAGAGCATCCATGATGATTTATTTTGTTTTCCAAATTATATAAAGACTTTCTAATGAAAATATTTTCAATACAATGTATGTATAATAATCTTATGGGCCATCTCCATGATTTTGAAAATATTTCTTGTAATCTCTTTTTAAAAAATGGACTATTCAAAATCTACCTAAATTGGCAAAAGATAAAACTTGATATTAAAATTTAGCTTTAAATTGAAATAAATAGAAGATAATTAATAAATTATTTCCATATATGGGTCTCTAAGACTTATTATTTGTTAAATTTATGAATTCTATAAAGTATCACTTGAGTCCTCAACTATCCATGCATGGTTCATAATTTTCACCCATTGGTGACTTCATAAATATAATTAGACTCCCATTGTGAACTAAAATTTATCGGCCATTGTCATTGTGAAAACATTTGATGATCATTGTAAATATAACTAATGTTATTGATTTATTATTTTCCTATTGCATGTTCTACATGCCTTTGTGCTTCAATGTTTAGGTCCTAGATGTCGAATTTCCCTATGAAATTTGTTGTATTCAATCTCAATTTCAATGCAAAATGAATAAAAATGGCAGATCATGTGCATCTTACTAAAATCATTAGTGTTTCCTTCACATTGATTTTAAATTGAATTTGAAAGTTCCATGTATGATCAATTTATTCATCCCTTCAATGTTAGGTAATTATGTGAAATGCCTTGAAATTTTGTCAACTTGTGATGGTTTGATGTGTATTGATGCATGTAAACTTTAGCTCAGAGTCAATTAATTATCTATTTCATAGTCATGGAAACATAATGAAGCACTAATGTCATGTCTTACACATGATGACTTTGGTGATGGTTTGATAGATTTTAAACTTAACCCAACATGCATGAAGAACCTAAATATTATACATGGAATCATCATGTGACTTGTGTTCTTAGGATGATATGAAGTTTCCTATCAAATTTAATCTTGAGTTCAAATAATGTCCTCATGATCCACATGGAAAGATTAATAGACTTTAAGCTCATGGGTTCACTATTTCAGTGTGACTTTTTTGAGATTTATAGACCTATCATTTTATATATTTCACCTTATTATTCACCACATCCATGTTTTTCCATTTTCATGAAAAGATAACATGATCACATAAATTTAAATAAATAAATACATGTGTGATCACATTACATGTTTATGAAATGTGATCATCATTATAATCATTGGTTGCAATGAATTTTTTTTAAAGATAAGTAAAGAGGTTGGTGGAACACTTACCCTATATTAATAAAAATAGATTACACAAACAATCCAAACTAAACTGCCATGGCCTAAGAAGAATCAGTTACACCAAAGGACCATAAAGCCATAAGTAAATTAAATAACAAACTCATTTACCACCTGAACACTGACAAAAAAAATAATGTCATTAGTTAGTGGAAAATTACTCTAAGAGATTATCCATCCTTTCGTTTTTAGATTTTTAATTTTCTACCTCCTTCCACATTCCTTGCTTGGGATTCACCACAAAAATTTGTTTATCTAGATTCTAAATTTTATAGTTCTTATTTTCAAACATCTCTTTGTTTGAATCTAAATTTTTAGATTCATGTTCTCTCTTTACTCCCCCTAATGGATTTTTCAAGGGCATATTCTATATTTTTTATTTTTTCCCCATATTATACATGACCTTTTTAGCAGAAGATTCTTGTTCTCCTCTATTTCTATTTCCCATTTCTTCATTTTATTGAATTTTTTAGTCTTGAAAATAATCTTCAACCACTACCACCGGATCTAGATCACTCCATTTGCTTGAATTTGGCTTGTCCCCTTTTTTATTCACTATTTAAAACTACCCCTTAAGACAAGATATGTGAATATGCCTTGGTAATTTGTAATTGTGACATCTAAATCTAGTATTCTCATAATATAGAGATTAAACATGAATTTTTTTGCCGTATTTCAAAATGATGTTATCTAGAATGCCTTTGCCTAGATCTATATCTACACAAATTATAGCAAAAGAAAACAACCTTACAACAACTCTCTCATGATCATTCTTGATGAATGATCCCAAAGCATTGCCTATTTTCTCATAAGCATTCCAAAAAGGCAAAGGAATATTAGGGGGATGAACCCATAATGGCATGATTGTTATTGAAAGAGTGTTTACATCAAACTCTAAAAACTCAGGAGTTATAAATAAACCCACATTGACCCAAAACCAAGGGCCTTATAATAAACATTTTTGATAATCTTTATATTCATGAAAGTGAACAACAAGAAAACCTTTAGAGCATTTATTTGACCATGTCTCATAAACCCATTAATACAATGCAGTCGATGAAGGCCACAATCCATTGAATCTACAGATAACTCCATTATCTACTAAGTATAAAACTAAACATCCTCTTCCCCATTTAAAATATTCATAGCAAGAACCTCCTTCACTTGTTCTAAAATATAGGATTCAGGAGGAGGTGGATACTTCACAAAATTTGACTTGGAAGTAACATTTTTTAATGCATCTTTGAAATTCATAGATTTGGGGGGAAATTCTTGTTTCAATCCTTCCCCATTTCCCCACAATATTGAATCCATGGAAATGATCAAGTCTTTTCCTAGATGATAATAAGACAATGATAAAGTATCTTAAAATTCTTTGACCTAATGCATAAAACACTAAATATTAGCTAGGACACCTAAGGAAACCTCCAAACTCTATTTTAAAGCTATCATATAATCTGTCCCTTTCACCACAATGAATTTTATTTTTACTAAAAGAGATTGCACCAATATTTGATACATTGGTTTATCCATCTTCAGATACTTCTGATATTTATTTATATTTTGTATAGAAAATTCCTTATGCCAGTAATAAGCCATTCCATTGCCATCTAAACATCCTATCTTATTCACTTTTTTATCATTTATAGATTCCATAATTCATTTAATAATTTTGTAAAATGGTTTATATACATTCTCTATATCCTTTGTAAATGATTTTCAAAATGACATTTTGTTGAATAGTTGTTAGACATCTCCCATATCTTCTTCTTTGTTTTGCAGACTAAAGACCATTTTAGGCAGATTTAGGGATTCGTTATTTATTCCTGGCCATCACAAATCTCTGCTCCTCTTGGCCTTCCCAAATCTCTGCCCTTTTTGGCCTTCACTCAGCTTTCCTGATCTACCTTCTACATCCACCCTTTTTTCTGTAGGGTCGTAAAGTGTCCTCATTTTAATGATGTTGTTACCACTTAAACCTTGATTTTACCACTGAGATAAGATATCCTTGGTGTCTTGTAGTCTAATGACCATATTAGACAATTGTTCTACCTAGTGTGTAAACAAGCTCTGGACATCATCATAAATTCTCCTATTCCATCTAAAAATTTATGGAGATGATAGTTTATCCATAATATCTGACCTTTCCTTGGCCTCCAACACATCTAAGGCCTATTGCGTCTGGAAATTAGGGCTTGTGGTCTGAAATCTAGGCTTATGGGTAAAAAAGCTTTTTTTCCTTCATGGTCCTTAGAAGCTCACATTGCAAATGTCAGGCACTAGCCTCAGAGTTCTCTATCAAATCAGTTGTGCCTATATTTTCTCTAGGATAACTCTACTTTGCATTCAAAGGTGACTTCAAGAGCATCTGTAATGTCATCCAATCAATTTTTTAAGTCTATTAGACTATTTTTCTATGGTTCATGTATGTATATTTTTCTAACAAACTTGAAAATTCATAACTAATATTTGAATGGAGTTCATTATTAAACAAGGGCACCATGCACCAAGTCCTTACAGGGTTTAGAATAGAATTTGAACTAATTGACAACAATATTAGTGATGTTTTGATAATAAAAAAATATTCCCTTTTGAGTAAAGAACATGAATTACGAGATTTCTGAAATAAATTTTGATATGAATTATATAAAATTCAAGTTGAAGTCACCAAAGGGAAAATTTAAGCCATAATCTAGAGTTTTTATTATTTTATGTTGTTTTTTTGGTTTGATTTTCATATTTATTTAAAGGTTTATTTGTTGGACCGTATTTTGGATTGTGGAATTATTTTATTATATAAAAAGTGATTCTTGATGAGTTCTTTCTCAATGAAACAATTACACATTTAAACTATTTTTTTTCTATATTAAAATATAAAGAAACAAATTTTGAAAAATGTGTATAAAACTTCAAAAAAATATTGTGTTTGATGATTTTTTTATTTAATAAATTTATGAGTTTTATCCTTAATTCCTTGTGTAGTTTTCATAAATAATTATTGTGAGATATGTTTGTTTGGTGAATTTTATAGGTATTTAAATGTAATTTTAGGTATAGAATTTGGATTTCAAAATTTATTGTTTGATGACTTAAAATAATTTTAATTGTAATCTAATTCTTGATCAAAATCATCATTTTCATGTAACATTATCTCGTTTCTATCATCTACATTGTTCTTAAAAATACAAACATAAATTAGATAATAGTTAGAAGGACAAACATGAATCAAATGTTAGAGTAAAATGATTCCTATAGTTATCCCTTAAGGACTAATAATGGTAAATAAGTTTTCCATAAAAATATGTTATGTAAAATTCTTGTCCAGTAATCAAAAAAAAAAATAATAATAAATAAAACATTGGATGTTGATTAATAGTAGTCGAAGTAAAAACCACTCATCAACACAATCTTGTCACAAAGAGATGTATCTCAATAGAACATCTAAATTCAACAATAATGTGAAAGAAAAGATAATTTTTTCATTAATCTATATATTAAATAATCAATTAAACATTGGATGTTGATTAAAATCAGTCAAAGCAACACACTTGTTAAGGTCAATAATCTTATTTGAAAGAAAAGGATCAGAAAAATAAATAATAAAATAAATTAAATAAGTAGTTTGGCACCAATAATAGACTTATAATAGGTGAATATTTTACAACACCATCCCTACATATGGAAAATGGCTTAACTTTGTATTCAATAGCCTCCGTGTGGGATTAGGAATCAAATATTCAAACCTTTTCCCTTTCTAACAATGCAAACTATGGTGTTTAAATTTGATATTAAATATTAACTATCATTTATAACATGATGGTTCATTTTTAATCAAAAATAAAATTTAATAATAAAATTTATATGTTTAAATAGTGCATCCTAACATTTCTCTTGTATTTCAAACTACATTTAAATAAAATTAAAGAAATCTAGCTTGTATAGGAATTTTTAGTTTTTATTATGAATAGTGAAACTCTCAATTCATTAAAATGATATATATTAATATTAATAAATTATTTGGATAAAATTACACATACATCAATAAGACAATACCAAAATCAATAATTGAATAAAATTATTTATGAATAGATTTAAATAATCAACTATAAATATATGATTCCAATGGAGGCATTCTTCCATCTCTGAAGCAAGTCTAGAGCCATATAATAGTGTTGGTGTTTTCTCATCAGTGTGGTTCATAAAAACAATGATTGGCTTACTAATAATATTAACTAGAGTTGTCTTGATTATTTTTATGCCCTTTTGTGTGGAATGGGTGTGTTGAATTTTGCATTCTTCATAGCATGTGCTAGCTGGTTTAAATACAAAGCAAGAGTATATGTACACTTTAAATGGTTAAATTGTCACCAAGGAATAAGGAGTGTTAGTATATTAGGTGTCCATATCCAGTTTATATAAGATATAATAAGTTCTTATGGTTACTTGTGGAGGGAAATGTTTCCATTTCCAACTTCAAATTAGATAGTTACTATTGTTATTGTTGATGACATCATCAAATTGTTATATAATAACATGTTTATAGTCTTGACCAATCAAAATTTATTTAAATAGATTTTTCCATATTTTTTGTTAACAAATACACATATCAATTATTGTAAACCTTAAAAAAATTCAATACATTAAAAACAATAAGTTTTGATTTCTAAAAATTGGATAGTTTAATCACAGGTTAAACCAAATTCATTCTAATAGTTATCCCTTTAGGACTAATAAGAAAAATTATATATATATATATATATATATATATATATATATATATATATATATATATATATATATATATATATATATATATATGTTTATGGAATTAAATATATTCCCAATATATTGTGGCTAAGAGATGTAACACATGTCACAAATACTAATTTGAGGGTCATGAGGTCAACATTATCAAAAGACATAGGGTAAACCCATAGAGTCATAGCACACAGATTGGGTCTTTGATCAAAGATCAACACAGACCTAATTTTTTATATTTTACAATTTAATTTATGGTCGACTCCACATGGGGTTTCTCAAAAGTCATATGTGAGGCATGATACTTTTATTATCAAGTTATATTGGGAGGCACATAATGATATAAATAAATTACAAAGACATTAGGATCTAGGCATAACTAAAGTGGTTGTGTATTTATAAGGTTATATGTGACCAATCTAATTTTAATTCAAATATTAAGTAGTTTTAAAATATGAATTAAATCTCAGTTGTATTATGATTACGAAATATGTATATTTATTTAGGATGAAAAATGGTCCCTAATTCTTAAAAATAAATGAAGTATGTTGGTCACAAAAATATATAAGGTGAATTTTCTAACTATTAATATGATGTATACCACATATTTATTTTAAATTTGATGGACCAGTGGAGGCATAAGTTTTCATTTTTTCTAAACTATTTTTAAGAAGAGGTTTTAAACATCAACTATGAGCCTCATTTATATTTAATACGTCTTATATTCTTACAAACACTTGTAATTACATGTATTCAAAATTAAGAGTAGTGATGACTCTTATAAGGAGACAAATACACAAAAGAAATAACACTCATCAATACTCATGGATTTGTCTCCTTATATGTATCACAATTATTCGTATGCTTCAATCATTTTATTTCCACAAATTTAATGACTTGGGGACTCTCCGTCATGCCTCTTATTCATTTTCAATGTTAACTCTTTTAAGGACAGATTTCAACAAAGTTCCTTTAATTTAAACAAAGATGTATTTTTTCTCCTTGAGGTGAATTTTTTCATAGAATATTTCATCTTATTATTATATCTGTAGTGTTAAATATATATTTTTACTGTGTACATTTTTTAAAAATTATCACCTATTCACTTATCTTCTACTTTATTGTATCTCTTCTTATTTAATTATTTTAATCTTCAAATTACTTTTTTTATTTTTACCTTCTCATTATTTGTTCCATTATCCTTTATTTCTTTTTTATTCTTATGTCCATATCCTCGACTTATTTGTTCATGTTGATTGTCCCATATTTATTTCAATTACTTTGAGATTTCCCATTATGAAATAGATATAGCCTTCATTTTTATTAGGAAAGCATATTTTTTTATGTTTTCACTCTCCCTCATTACTAACCCACCATTTATTTTTTTGACGATAGTGGTGGTTCTCTTTTTCTCCATTTATTTCTATTTAGTTATTTTTTAATGTTTCTTTCTATGTTTTTTCATTTATTTTTATTTATGTTTATTATTATTATTATTTCAAATAATCTTATATTTTTCGCATTTTTAAAAAATGTTTTATTCTTTTATTATTATTTTATAATATCCTCCTTATCATTTTAACTTTTATTTATTCCTAGTTTTTTTTTTTCCTCTCTCTTTTTCTTATTGCATCAATATGTTATGTAGATATTTAGAATAACAAAATTGGTATAACCTTTCATAGATATCCCCTATAATGTGTGCAACTTGATTTATCTATATTTTAAGTTTTCTTATACTATATATGAGCCGATCCATTTGATCTTTATCTTCCTTTAATTTTAATATTTTTTATCATACAAAAATACCTTGGTACTAATCTAAAATATTTTATGCCATCCCTTCTGACGTCATTTATTTTTATTTTTATTGTATGCAATTATGAATATTTTCTCATATATTATCTTTAGTTCTATCAATCTCTCCATTAAGTAATATTTTTTATTCATTCGATACTTAGTTTCTAATCGTAAAATTGATAAATTGAAATGTATTTATTATTACTTCAAATTCATACATTAATTAAAAAATAAAATAATTAATCAAGCTCTTATAAATGATGTGATGTACCCTAAAATTATAGGTATCCCAATACCCTATCTCCATGTTGCATCTTATTCAACCCCTTTTTTAACTGGTGATTAAATATTCAACCATGCAATTTTATTTAGGTGATATGGATAATGGATTGTGTGTGCTAGTATACTTTGATGATTCATTAAAAATACCCATCATATATGATGTGTCCTTAATATAAATTTTAAGGTCATACATTTTTAGATATTTTCTTTTCTATGGTCCACCATTTGTTATGTTTATAATAATAGTATCAGAGATAGCTTTCTTTCTAAATTCAACTTATGAGAAAACTTTTACCATTTGTTTAGGATATTCCTTTACGTTTCTAATAGCTCCAAACTTTTGTAACTTCACAGTCAACACATGATCATCTCTTAGTTTGAAGAGACACATCTAATGTTTCGGTGTGTTTGAAATTTCCATGTTATCTTTTATCTTTATAGTAGTGGACGCTCCCATCTCTTATTTTTATTTTCTTTAGATCTTTTCCTTGGCTTCTATCTTATCCCTCTCTTCTTCCATTTTATTTCTTTCATCTTCTCTTTCCATGTTTTAGTAAACTTCTATTTTTATCTTCTTGATTTGTCTTTTATAATATTAATATATATATATATATATATATATATTATAAAAGACAAATCAAGAAGATAAAAATAGAAGTTTACTAAAACATGGAAAGAGAAAATGAAAGAAATAAAATGGAAGAAGAGAGGGATAAGACAAATATTTCTTCTATATTTTCTTTCACATTCATATTATTTAATTCCTCTCAATTAAACAAAGACAAAGCTTTCTTATAATCTACTTTGTATATTTTCAGTGTCTTCCTATTTTGGATTTTCATCCTTTAAGTGCATAGTTTCATAAAATAATTGATTAAAAATATTAGTGAGCCCCTTATCTATAAACATCCTACAAATGATCACTAATAATCTTAATACAAATCTCCTTCATGGTTCATAGAAGAAATCAATCTCAATGGTGGCAAAGCTTTTCCATATTTGAAGTTCCATTATAATCAAGAATGAATTGAGGATAATTTTGAACCAATAGTGAATTTCTCATGTCCAAATTCTGTATACATTTTCAACTGTGTCTATCATATTTTAAATCCACTTTATAGGCTTATTAATCCAAACTATTTTTTTATCAAAGTGTTTGAAAGTGAGTTTATATGATTTTTAATCCACTTTATAATCTTCTTTATCCAGAGTATATTTTTATCGAAGTATTTGTCATGTATTTGATTCCAATTATACCAAAAAACGTAGTAAAATATGATTAGAAATGATTTGTATTAGGATCTAAAGAAAACATCATTTTTTTAGTAATGATTCAATCTCTCTCAATATATTCTTTGAAAAATATGAGAAAATTATCCCATTTAAGTTATATCTCAATAAGCATATTCTTCTAAAATAAAAGTGGATACCTTCATCTAAACATTAGTTATCCAAGATATTTTTGAAAACATTAAACATTGGCATAAAACATTGTTACTTGGTAACTATATTTTATGATTTTTTTTAAGACCTTACTTAGAGCCAATATTAGATAAATGTTAGTATTAATGTTATTTTTTACTGATTTATACAATTAAAATTTTTGAATCTTGTCTATTATTAGTTATACTTACAAAAAATAAACATATTTCTTAATCTATCTGATTTACTAATTTATCATAAAATTGTTATAATCTGCATAAAATATCTAGTCTATACCTCCACTCTCTCACTTAAGATATATGTTTATCACTTATCTTACTATTGTTCTATTCTCACTACCTCTCTATATCTTAATATCTCTTTCTTTTCCTCTGCTACATATTTAAATTCTTAATTGATATATCTACCTCATCAATAGACATGTCTTCTAGGACATACCTCTCTTTTAGGTAGTGCTTCTTGTGTTATCACAAGATATTATATCATACCATGTGACTAGGGAAGGTATACTACTCTATTATATCAATCTGAAGATTTATGTTGTTGTGGTAGTGCTAGATTTTTCATGATGATCTTCTATGTATTTATCTTTATGTTGAATAATCCTTCCAACAATATGAAGAAGGTAATGTAAAACTAGAAGGATACATCAATTCATAGTAAACTCAATTTAAATTTGAAGGAATGAGATATAATTCCACATTACATGGGAAGGGTCTTCTTTATCTCTAAAATAGGTGGATATTCCACATTGAACTAAATACCAATGTAGATCATGTACTCAAATCCCAATATATGATTGATAGATAACTCTTATAGACTATTTCCATTGCTAAAATAAAGATAAAAAGTGTTGGAAATTATATGTATAACAGATTGAACATAATAAGGAAACATAATATGACATAAATTGTAATATGAAAATATCATCTGACTTGGAGAACCCAAATATGGGAAAAAAAACCTAGTGGGTGAGGATAATATATATCTTCTTATATTATGTATTTCACCAATTCTATAACTTACTACTGAATATAACATTCATGCAAAAATATATCTTCACATTATTTTTCATGCAACTTCACAGCGATCTAAGAAAATGAGAAAAATAATTTATAGTTAGGAACCAATGAAAAAATATGAATAAGTACATGAACTTGTAAACTATAATGTGAATGTAGCTTCAAGACATCTTATTGACTTATATAATATCCTTTACCTTCTATTGTCATTCTATGTATGCCCTTCCACCTTAGAACTAACTAAAGACTTCATACAAATCCTTTCCAACACGAGGAAGCTTTTACTATAGCTCCTTTGACCTTTTTCTGATTGGTGATGAAATTGTCTATTTAAGTAGGATAATAGTTTCAAAATTGTCGAGGTCATTTCAAAATTACCACATGTATACACTGATGGCTACACAACCACTACTTGTAAATATGATAAATTATACAATTACCCCTACACTTAATGATAGTTTTATCGTACTTGATAAAACCCTCAAATTCAAAAACTATAAACTATTGACTTCATCAATAAAAAAAATATCTACACAATCCTAATAATAATTATGGAACTATAAGTTAACTAAAAAATTCACATTACATGAATAAATGTTACAAAATACATTACATATTATTTTACATATAAAAATTACATAATTAAATATAATAAAAATAAACTATACAAGACATATAATAAACCAGATCCATATTTTAAATAACTTCTTCTATAAAGAGTGACAATGTTAAATGTACACTAAATAAATCTTGAGCTATGGATCTTCTGTAACCAAAAATGAAGATAAATTAAGGACAAAAAGACACATACTAGGATTAAAGGACTTAAGCAATTTGTAGTGGAGAAACAACCCCTTAAACTCTAACAATCCATATAGCATGTTTCATTTGAAACATGGGTTTTAGGACTTAATCCTACAAAAAAATAATTACATTCTTTTATTTTGAAAAAAAGAGTTTAGTATATTTTTTAACACAACTTGAAATTATAACATTCAAATCTCTCCACTAAATTTTTAAATTCAATAACTTATTACTTAACTATATTTCTACATTTATTTAACTTTTTATTTTTAATTAGAAAAAAAAAATTAATTTTCAAATTTTAATTGAAAACATTCACTTAGTTTATTTATTTAATTGTGAGTAATTTATGTTAACTTTTAACTTCCCTACTCCTCTGATTATTGAATTTCAAAAATAAAAATAAATAAATAGTCACTTTCCTAATCTCACTAGTTCAACACTTAGTTGAAAGGTTCTTTGCATTGAAGTTTTTAATTTGATTAAATTTCACTTAATTTAAGTATTTATATCAAATGCATCACTTACCTAACAATTTTACACATCAATAAATTATTTTATCATCAAAAAATAGTCATTTTATGGTTATATGTTAATTATAGTTATTGTTAATTTTGCATAATCTACTTAGTTTGTTGTTCTAAGGTTTATATATAAACCAAAAATTAGAGGAGATGCTTCACAAAAAAAGACCTTGAAATTAAAAAGTCTATGTTTTAATTTTTTAGGATTTAGTTAAGGTAAATTCTATATTTACTAAAGAGATGAGTAGACTAAATTAGGGTAATAATATGAAATAAATAGTCATCGATATGTTATAGAATTGACTAGATTTAACCTTTCTAAAAAAGGTAATAAATAGTACAAGTAAGAACTTAGTTAGGAAATAACTAAGATAGATGATATGGAAGCTAAAACTAACATAGAAGATGGTCTGAGTATTGTGAATAGTATTATGGGGTCAGAATCCCTCCTAAATAGTAGTGCTCTAATTAGACAATAATGCCATTATTATAAATGTGGCACTAGTGTTCCTGTATTAATAGTAGTGTCACTTATGCTAGACTATCTCAAGTTTTTATGTGCACCTATGTCTATATATCTAAGGTATGTTCCTACATGCATGAGTTTTAAAACCATGTATATTACCTATTTTAACTGAATTTGTAAGTAAACTTTAATCATCTTTGTAATTAGGGCATTTGGTTGATACAATATGAAAAGTGTGTTTATTAGTGGGGTAATTTGGATATCATCAACACACTACTATGATGAGAGTTTCCTACATAACAATACTCTGAAGAGGGATCAATCCCGATGTAGTTCTCTTCACCCAAGTGCTAGTGTAAGTGTAAGTGAAGCTAGTTTGATAGTGGACTTGAGTGAGTTATTTGAATGTATTTGAGATTAAAAATTTAGATAATATGAGCTTAGGAATATTTTAGAATCTAGTATGTAAAAGTAAGGAAAAATAGGGATTGATAACCTTAAATGTGTGCAACTTGTTTTGAGTTTGAATGTATATTTCACATCTTGTTGGGTGAATGTTTTGTCACCAGCTAACTGATGAGAAAAATATGTCTCTTCAATGATAGCAAGGGAGATTGGTCAGCCAAATGTGTAGGTTTACCACATCAATAGGAAACAAATCTCTCCTCTCATTAAGGGGAGGTTCCCTATTAAATATGAGGAGCTATATACTAAATATATAAGCAGAAAATAAAACTCAGGGGTAGGAATATACCATCCATCTCTCTTTTTTCAGAGATGATGTTCACAAAAAAAGGAGAAAATCTTGGTGATAATATTGAAGACACTTCTCTTCTTTCAGAAGTAATTTTACAGGAAACAACATGAGTTTCTTTCAGGTAATGATAAGTAACTAGTAATAGAGTGTAGCAACCAGCAGGATGAAGTGTAACACAAAGTCTACACATCAAATACCCAAAGAGTGAAAAACAAAGAATAATCAAGGCACAAAGTCTCTAGAATCATTTGTTTGCTACTTCCTTCCTTTGTCTGGAGCTTCTTTTGAATAATTGAACTTGTGAACCATTGAACTTTGAACTCTTTTGTTCAAGGTTCAATCGGTTCATTGGTTCATTCTCTAATTTGGTTCAATCACTACTTTTATTTTTCTAAGTCCCTTGAAGCCTTGAAATTCCTTCGCTTTGAGTCCTTGGAATGCCCCAAAGGGAAGGTGTCCTTTTATGCTTTGAGAAATGTCCTTTTTGTTGGTGTTGAGAGCCCCCCACAAAGGTACCTAACCTTTAGGGTCCTTCATGCAGCCTTCGGGATTCAATTCTTTCGAAGGGTCTTTGGGCTCTAATTCCTTCAGACAATTTTTTCGAAGGAAATCTTTGCTTGGCTTCTTCTGCTTTCTTTTAGGCTTTTCCTTTCACGATCTTCCTTTGGACAAAAGTCTGAAGCAATTCCTTCAGACTTTTTGTTTTAAGGAATTCAGCTTGTCTTCGTGAAATTCTTTCACAGAAAATCCTTCTGAAGGAATTCCAACTTTTTTGCCTTATTTAATTTTTTGAAGAAAATCTTACTGAAACAATTATATTGCTTCCTTTACTTTGTAATTTCCTCAGACAAAAGTTTGAAGGAAATCTTCCCTTTTAGCCTTCTCTTTATTCTTTGAACCGACCATTTGCTACCCTCCGCAAGGGCACCTTCCTTTAGTTCATTGCCCTCTGGAAGGGCACTTGATCCTTCGGCTTTGGGGTAGTCCTTTGAACCAACCATTTGCACCAACTGATTCAATCAACATTGGTTCAATGGTTCAATGGTTCAATCTCTTTATCAGAATCTTTTATTTTGGCTAAGTATTTTGACCGCTTTGAACCAACCGCATTTTAAACCTTTAAACCGTTGAACTCATTGAACCTTTGAACCAAAATGGTTCAAGGTTCAATGGTTTAATGGTTCAATCCTTCTTATTTTCATTAAGTGTTTTGAAGCAGTTGAACCTTGAAATAGTTGAACTTTTTGTTGAAGCACTTAACTCATTAAGCTTACAGACATCGTTGAACATTTTGAATCCGTTGAACCTTTGAACAATTTTGGTTCAAGGTTCAATGGTTCAATGGCTCAATCCTTTGTTTGAAGCTTACCAATGAACAATTTTGATTAAACCAAGGCTTTGAACCAATCTTTAGATTGCCTAAGTGTTGGAAACTTTCCCCTTTGAGAGAGCTCACCTATTCAAGCCATTGAACCTATTGAACCTGCTAATCCCTTAACTGAAAAAGCTTGAATAATGAAGAATTTGAATGCTCAGAGCAATTTTTTGAGAAGGGAAGAGATAATTTTGGTCCTGCAAGACCTCAGTAGTTCATATGTTGTCCCAAAATGAGTGATATATTTTTGGAACAATAGTTAGCTCCAGTTGGGAAACTTCCTTTAGTTCAAAAATTGGAATAGTTGAGGGGAGTAGAAACTAGAATCTCTAGTGCTTTTAATTATTCCATTGGGTAATGGAGTCATGCTACCCAAAAAAAAAGGCACCAAAAATGAAAATAAATAACACAAAATAGAACTAAAGACTATACAACGATACATATGTATAGGTGAACTTATCTGATACTTTAATAATTGAAGTGCTTCAGATGCTGCCCATTATGAGGTAGAAAAATGAGCGTGCCATTTTGATACTTCAATAGGAAGCTAATTTCAACATTGAGCTGATGGATATTGAACGACCCTCTCCAAAGGGAATCAAATTTCCCATGCGTCCCCTTTTATTCTCTTCTCTTATCCCACCATAAGACTTGATCTCCAATCTATAAATCATGTTTTTTTGCTTTCTAGTTGAATAGCTTCTTCACTAGACTTTGATGTGTAGCAATTCAGTCTACCACCATAGTTCACTGCTCATCCAGCTCAGTCAAGTACATGATCCTCTTATCAATGGAACTTTCATATACCTGATCTTCAACTGCCTTAGCCAATTTGAATGCTAGCAGTTCCAGGGTGATTGCTATCTCAGCATTGAGACCATAAAGAAGTTGGAAAGGTGACATAACAATTACCCTCTTGGGTGTAATTTTTCTACCTATAAAGCGTCAACCAATGCTTTGTGCCATGTTCATTGGTTGTCATCCTCTAGTTTCCTGATGATGGTCACCAAGTTCCTGTTGCTTGATTTAGCTTGGCCATTCCCTTGTGGAAAATAATCAGAAGAGTGGGAGAGGGTAATCCCATAGTAAAAATAGAACTGAGTAATCTCTTCGAAAGAGAAACAAGCTGCATTATCTGTGACAATCTTGGTTGGGACCCCAAACCTAGAAATGATGTTCTTCTTTAGGAAATTGCACACTACTTCTGAAGTGGCATGCTTGGTTGGAATAGCTTCCACCCACTTGGTGAAGTAGTCTATGGTTTTGAGGACATAATCATGTCTAGCACTTGAAGATGGGTTTACAACACCAATGAAATCAATTCTCCACTGCTGAAATGGCTCTTCTATCACAACTGGATTGAGAGGTAAAGCAGCTAACTTGGGTCTTCCAATGAACTGTTGACATAGTTCACATTTTTGCACCTATTTGTATGCGTCTTGAAATAGAGTAGGCCAGTAATACCCGACTCACAAAATCTTATGGACAATTATAGGAGGAAAAAAATGTCCTCCATAGGCCAGATCGTGGAAAGACTTCAAAATTTGGTTCTGCTACTCTTTATCCATGTAGCGAAGGAACACTCCATCAAGGTTCTTCTTATATAGGCCATTGTCCCAGAGGACAAAATTGGAAGCTTTCAACTTGATAGTCCTCTTTTCTTTATGAGACATGTAAGCAAGATACTCACCATAAATAAGGAGATGAGCAATATATGAATACCACTCATTTGTAGTGGAGACAAAGAGGATTGTCGGTGTGTCTTTAATTTCTTCTTCTCCATGCTTTATTTCTTATGGTCTGTTGTCAGTAATCAATTGGCATAGGCCTTTTCCCCACACCAGATTCATTGGTTTGATGACTAGATCAAACTCCTAGATTTTAGTAATCCAATTACTTCCTCTGGTTCTAAACTCCTGCTGAGTTAATATGGATTTAACTGTGGTATCAAGAAACAGGGCAGTAATGTGTGAATATAAGATGTAAAAGTGGAAATGTTTTACTACCTTTACCACTGCATAAGCATGCTTATCCAATTTTAAATACTTCAGCTCATGAGCTTTGAGAGGATAGCTCATGAAGGAAATAGGATATTCTACACCTTCTTAGTTCCGTTGAACTAGAATTGCTAAAAGTGTGTGCTCAGAAGCATAACTATATATGGTGAAATCCTTGGTATAATATGGAGAAACTAGAATTGTGGCGTGGGTAATAACTATCTTGATGTCCCAAAATGCCAATTTGCCTTCTTCAGTTTAGCTAAAGGTGGCATTTCCCTTCATCATGTATATAATATGGCAAGTCTTCTCAGCAAACATGGGGATGAACCTTCGTAATAAATTCACCTTTCCAAAGAAAGAGTGAACTACAGTCTTACTTGTGGGCTGGGTAAGCTCCTAGATAGACTTGAATCTATCTGAGTCAATCTTTATGCCTTCTTAGGATACAATGTGTCCAAGAAGTTTCCCTTCTGTTACACAAAAAAAAGACTTCTTGGGATTTAGTGATATGCCATTTTGGCGGTAGCATTTCAACACTTATTGCAAATGGTGCACATGATCAAGATGATGCTTGGAAAAGACTATTAGATCATCCAGATACACTATAATGAACTTACCTATTTCATCTTTAAAAGTGAGGTCCATTGCTCTCTGAAAAGTTGCACCAATGTTTATCAGGCCAAATGGAATTCTTTGATAGGCAAAGGTGCCCCAAGGTGTGGTGAAGGCAGTCTTATGTTGGTCTGCTTCACCAACTTCAACTTGATTGTATCCTTAGAAGTTGTCTAGCATTGATAACATTTTTGACCCAGTCACTACCTGAAGCACTTGGTCCATGATGGGCAGAGGATAATTATCCTTTAAAGATGACTGATTCAAGTTTCTAAAATCCACACAAAGGAAAATTTCACAATTCTTCTACCTCACAAGGACTATGTTGGCAATCCATGTGGAATGATGGATTTGGAAAATTATCCTAGCATTTAGTATTTTCTATATTTCAGATAGAATAGTACCTAATATCTTTGGATTGTACTATCTAGATTTTTGATTGTAACGAACCGAATCACTCTTGAGAGGAATCTCATGGCGAATTTCTTCGAGCCTGAGTGACTTCAGATCATCATAGGAGTATGCTAGGACATCCATATACTGGCAGAGTAGAGCAATGAACTTAAATCTCTCCTTAGGAGTGTAGCACTTCCAAAATTTCACCATCTTGGGATCTTCTTTGGTACCCAAATTTATCTGTTCAAACTCCTGGGAGGAGATTAAATCTCTTTGTTACTATTTGATGAATCTATCATGTTTGTCAAATAGCTTCTCAATGGAAACCAATCCTTTCAAAATTTTATTCCCTTTAAGTTGCAAGAACTCTTCACCTACGTCTGAACTTGATTTAGGGACTGGTTCAAGCTTCTGAGATTCACTGCCTTCGAAATGAAGTTGTCCAAAGCTATCCTTTTACTCCAGGAAGGTAATGATTTGGTTGTCATTGTTAAACACCTACCAATGATTGGTATTATCAGGTACACTTGGTCAAAATACCATCTCGATGGTGTATTTGTCTCCTTTGAAGTCTGGGTGAGGAACCAAGAGAGTTGCTAAAATAGCCAAAGCATCAACTCTATCATTGAATTCCTTGGGTATCACAGAGATGCTAAAAGCATCAAAGCTTTCAATCTGATCTCAGACTAGATTACGGTAGTGACACAATATTTCATTCTTGGTTTGATACAGGTTCCTCACCTGACAAACCACCAGTTTAGCATCTCCTTTGGCATGAAGGAGTTTGATGCCTTTGTCTCAAGCAGCCTTCAATCTAAGGAGTAGAGTTTCATATTCAATTGTGTTGTTGGTGTTGTTAAATTACAACTTGTATGAAGAAGGAAATATATATCCTTGAGGATATATCAACACAATCCCAGCTCCTAAACCGGTAAAGGAGTAATTTCCATCAAATTCTTGAATCCATACCTCATCAGACACTGATTTTTTCTTAGATTCTTCTACACTTGCACTACGCTCCACCAATCTTTCTGCTATTTTATTTGAAATAATTTTTAGGTTGTCACATTAAAGAGCTTCATTAGATGCCTCATGGACTTCCTCTATGGACAAGAATTAATTACCCATGCTTGAAGACTCAAATAGAATTTGAGCTTCAGGCGCTGATGTTTGAGTGACCACATATTTTGCTTCCTTCTTAGGGAGTAATCTCTACATAACACCTTTGACTGAGATCCTCACCTCAGATAGGTCCATGCTTAATTTTCGACCAACATCCTTGTAAAAAATTTGGCCAATAAGAATGTTGTATGATGCTAGGATGTCAGCTACCAAGACAGTCATCTTGATTCTCTTGTTTGGGAATGCTGCCAATGCAAATTGGGCATCTTTGATTTGTCTCAAAAGTGGCACTTGGTTGCTCTCCATGGAGAAAACATCTTCCAAATGTCTTGGTCAATGTGAGACCAAGGGATTCCACCACTTTGGTAGGCATGACATTGTTTGAAGCTCCAGAATCAATGATGCAATTGCTTAGCTTGTGACCATTTATCAATAGGGAAACATAAAAAGGCTCTATTTTCCCAGGGGCAGTATGAGGAGTAATGACAAGATTATTTGGGATGGGCATGTTCCTTGGGGGATCATGAGTTAATTTCTTAGCATCTTGTCTTGCAGGGATGGTTTGGTTTTTTACACATTGAACCAACTTGTCCAACAACTCAGGGTTAGACTGCAAGAATTCAAATTCAGACATTTGAATTTTGGTTTTCTTTATATAGTCAATTATATCAAATGTCTGGAATGGACTAGTAACAGAGGATGGGAGTTCATCCTTTTATTTTTTAGAAGGATGAGGATTGGTCTACGAATTTGAAATTGGAGGTGAAGGAGAAATTGAGGTACTCACCTTTTTAGCAGTCATCGGGTACTTTAGCTGGAAGGGCAGAGTGGTTCTCCACTTAGCAATTGAAATTGGAGGCTGAGTTCATTCCTCTATCTTCTCTTTATCAGCTTTTTGGGTTGATTGGTTCTTAGACCTGATAAAAATAGTGTATGATCCCTTAACTACTTTACCTTCACTTTTGGGTTCATCCTCATGATTCAGGAAACCAATGTTGGAGTCTCTAGCTGATTCTTCTTGATTTTATATGAAGAGATCAAAGTCATCTTCTAGATTCAACTCAAGCTAGAAGGAGAAATCTTATTCTACTTTGAGATATCTGACTGTTAAATTGGTTGGAGGTGCTTCAATGGCTAATTTCCCCTGAGGGGGAGGAAGATGATTTGGCTGCCCTTGATTCTTAGAAGCATGGCCTTGGTATGACTGATTGGGTAATGTCCTCCTTGGTATATCTATGTATAGAGGAACAGATGACATCCCTTGAGACATTTGCTTTCTAAAAGCTAACAATTTGTTTGCCATCTTCTACACAATTAGATCATTGGTGACTGTAGGTGAGTATTCAGAAGATGAAGATGATTTACTTTTGTTAGGATCTCTCCTTATCTTTCCTTCCAAGATAAGGTCATCTTCTACCTCAGTAGCTAAATCTTGAGTAGAAACAGGGTCTATGTGGCCAGATGTCTCAGTATAAAACTCACTTTAGGTAGTTGTGAGTTGATGAAGAAGTATTTAAGGTTCTCAGGTGTTGGCTAAGCAATTGTAGGAATACAATTCCTCAGCTTGTCAAACTTGGCAATGAAATCCCTCATAGGTTCATGAGGTTCCTTCTTCATTTGTGTGAGCTGGGTTAGCAAGGCATGTGCATCTTTTGTAGACTTGAACTTGGATTCAAATTTAGCTTTAAGAGTGATCCAATCAGTCACAGTTTGACCCTGTAGATGGTAGAACCAGTCTGCAACAGAACCTTGCAATGTTTCCACAAATAGCTTGACTGCTACATCTTCATACTCCACTACTATCACAACACAGGCTATGATGAAGGTAGAAATATGTTCATCAAGATGAACTTTTCCATCATTAAATAATTTGGGGAAATTCTTCTTTGAACTACATGGAAGCTCATGTAGAGGTGGAGTTAAATTGAGTGGGCCAAAAGAGTTACCCCAGGGGCCTTGAACTGCCATGATTGGATAATGGAAAGGGGGGATAAAAAATATGGGTGGAGTATGTATAGGCAAAGCTCTGCTAATAGTAGAAAAAGAAGCTCTACCTTGTCTTGGTGACCTGGTACGAGTATGAGGAACACTCTTGGATCATTAAACTTCAAGTTGGGATGGGAATAAATCAAAATTGCCTTGATGCACCAAATCAAAAATAGGGTCAACCACACCTTAGGATCTCTATTTTTGGTATAGCATGGAGTTGATAGATTGTAGGACAAAAATGGGAAAGAACTGGTTCAGCTTTAGCTTTAAGCTTGAGGCTTCAAACTATGTGCTCTTCCCTAGTAGAGTCACCAAAAAACTAGTACACGAGGCTCAAAGAAAAATGGTAAAGCTATAATGATAATGTATAAGACAAAGAGAAAAGTTGCTGAAATATATAATGGATAAGGATAGGAACTACTCGTTTCTCCCCAGCAGAGCCGCCAAAAAATTGTTGAGTGAATATTTTGTCACGAACTAACTAATGAGAAAAATAGGTCTATTCAACCAAAACAAGGGAGATTGGTCAGCCAAATGTACAGGTTTACCACATCAAAAGGGGAAAAATCTCTCCTCTCATCAAGGGGAGGTTCCCTATTAAATATGAGGAGCTATATACTAAATATATAAGTAGAAAATAACACTCATGGGTAGAACTACACCATTCATCTCTCTTTTTTCAGAGATGATGTTCAAAAACAAAGGAGAAAATATTGGTGATAATACTGAAGACACTTCTCTTCTTTCAAAAGTGATTTTATAGGAAACAATAGGAGTTTCTTTCAGGTAATGACAAGTAACTGGTAATAGGGTGTAGTAACCAGCAGGATGAAGTGTAACACAGTCTACACCTCAACTACCCAAAGAGTGAAAACCAAAGAATAATGGGGGCACAAAGTCACCCCAAGATCCTTCACATAAAAATAAAAAATAGACAAACACACTAAATGCAATTTTAGATAGCACAAAGTCTTCCCACAGTTGGCTTCAGGACACCTTCCTGGTTATTTCTATTAATTCTGCTTATTTCAATAAAATGGACAAGAATGCATTCAAGAAATAGACATAAGAACAATCTCCTAAAATGACACAAGCTATAACAGCACAAAGTCTAAAAGTAACTTGCTTTCTCATTCAAACAAAGAAGTATAATGAACAATCAGAGCTCAAAGTCTCAGTAATCACCTCATTATTTTGGCAGAGTTTTGTTTCTATAATGGAAAAGACCTCCTCTTGCATAAGACAAGAGATTACAATATATGGAAACCAAGAAAGGCTTGGCACTTTGTTCCATGAAATGGCCCATGCTACGGTCAATGCATTGAATGCATTTTTAGTTCTATTGAGGGACCATGCTTGGAACAGTGCATCCATCTTAACTGTGGCATGCCAATTCATCTAATATGTCTCCTCCAAAGTATAGACTATCTGGTCCTTTCCTTCTCATTTACGTAGTTGTCTACTTTTTCATTTACTTCATGGAAGAAAACAGGCCACGTCCTTGATTTGGTGTGCTTAGAAGTCTACTTGGTGGTCTATTTCACCTACTGGAAATAACTCCCTTGTAGATATTTTTGATCTTTTGGTATTGTTCTATCTTCCCTGTAGCAATTTGAGCTCTCGGGCTCTCTTCTTCAGCTGGTCACTTGGTTCATCCTTTAAGTTTCATGCTATATTTGAAAACTAATAGACATTCCATTACCTTAATTTTGATGTCCACGGGGCAGTCAATGGTGGCTAGCTATTTGAACCATGTTGAACCATGAACCGTTGAACCTATGAAAGTTCATTGGTTCAATGGTTTAGGTGATCATTTTTAGCCCCTTTATTCAATCACTTCCTTGCTCTTTGCTTGAACCATCCCTTTCAAAAGGTCTCTGGAATCATTCGTTTGCTGCTTCCTTTCTTTGTCTGGAGCTTATTTTGAACCATTTAACTTGTGAACCATTGAACTTTGAACTCTTTTGGTTCAAGGTTCAATCAATTTATTGGTTCATTCTCTACTTTGGTTCAATCGCTGCTTCTTTTATATTTCTAAGTCCCTTGAATCCTTGAAATTCCTTCGCTTTGTGTCCTTGGAAAACCCTGAAGGGAAAGTGTCCCTTTGAGCTTTGAGAAAGGTCCTTTTTGTTGGTGTTGAGATTCCCCCAGAAGGTATCTAGCCTTCAAGGTCCTTTGGGTAGCCTTCAGGCTTCAATTCCTTTAGAGGGTCTTCGAGCTCTAATTCCTTTAGACAAAATTTTGAAAGGAATTCATTCAGACAATTTGTCTAAATGAAATCTTTCCTTGGCTTCTTCCGCTTTCTTTTGGGCTTTTCTTTTAAATATTTTCCTTCAGACAAAAGTCTGAAGGAATTCCTTTAGAATTTTTCTCTGAATGAATTCGGCTTGTCTTCAAGAAATTCTTCCATGAAAAATCCTTCCAAAGGAATTCTAACTTTTCTACCTTGTTCAATTTTTCGAAGAAAATCTTACCGAAAGAATTCTATTAGTTCCTTTACTTGGTAATTTCCTCGAACACCTCTTTGATCTTTCAACTAACCATTTTCTACCCTCGACAAGGACACCTACCTTTAGTTCACTGCCCTCTGCAAGGGAACTTGTTCCTTCAACTTTGGGGCAGTCCTTTGAACCAACTATTTGCACCGACCAATTGAACCAACTTTTGTTCAATGGTTCAACGGTTCAATCTCTTTATCAGAATCCTTTATTTTGGCTAAGTCTTTTTACCGCTTTCAACCAACCACATTTTGAACCTTTAAACCATTGAACCCGTTGAACCTTTGAACCAATATGGTTCAAGGTTTAACAGTTCAATGGTTCAAGCCTTCTCCTTTTTGTTAAGTGTTTTGAAGCCATTGAACCTTGAAGCGGTTGAACTTATTAAACTTTGTGTTGAAGCGCTTAACTCATTAAGCTTTTCGATGTTGTTGAACCTTTTGAACCCATTGAACCATTGAACCGTTTTGGTTCAAGGTTCAATGGTTCAATGGGTCAATAGTTTAATCCTTTGTTTGAAGCTTGCCGATGAACATTTTTGGTTGAACCAAGGCATTGAACCAATCCTGAAATTGCCTAAGTGTTTGAAACTTGCCCCTTTGAGAGAGCTCACCTATTGAAGCCATTGAACCTCTTAAACCTATTAATACCTTAACTGAAAAAGCTTGAATAATGAAGAATTTTAATGCTCAGAATAATTTTTTGAGAAGGGAAGATATAATTTTGGTCCTGCAGGACCAAAATAGTTCATATGTTGTCCTAAAATGAGTGACAAATTTTGGGAACAACAGCTAGCTCCAGTTGGGGAACTTCCTTCAGTTGGAAACTTGGAATAGCTGAGGGGAGTAGAAATTAGAATATCCATTGCCTTGAAGTATGCCATTGGGCTACAGAGTCATGCTACCCAAAAATAAAGGTGCCAAAAATGAAAATGAACAACATAAAACATAACTAAAGACTATACAAATATACATATGTACAGGTGAACTTATCTGATACTTCAAGAATTATGGGTCTATGACTACTTTAGGGATGGTTAGACATTCTTGTGGCCCATATGAAAGCTGGATAAGTGTGATAATAGGCTCAAGGATAGGTCTAAGGCTAAGCTAGGGATAGGTAATCACAAGTAACACTCTCATCTCTCAAAAACCACTTCTAGTTAACTACATTTGCCCCCTTTTATTATATAAATGTATCAAAATGAAATGACTAGGATAAAATGAAAATAAGTGTACCTTGACTTATCTAAGAGGTGAAGCTCATGAAGCTAGGTATGAGTATATGAAGCATGTTCTAATGCGTGTCCTTCAAGTGAAACATGCATAAATCATTCCATACTTAAGATATGTCAAATAAAATACTAAATTGTGTAAGTAAAATTGAGTAAAAGGACAATAGAAAGGAAAGGAATGAATATACCTCACTCGGTACATGATTCAGTGCATAAACCTAGTGATAATGTGTGTGTGTAGTGATCAATTGGTGAATAGATTGAAGTAAGCTTATGGCTTTCTCAATTCTTATGTGTGGGTGGGTGAAGAACTCAATATATTTTTTACTCCATCATTGCCATCCCTGCTTAGTGGATCATGATCTGTGAATAGCTCAGATTGGGCTAATGGTGTGTGTAACCCTCTCATGTAGGTGGCTCAGGAAATCAAGTAGACTATGAATCCATCATTATCCACCCATGTTTAGTAGATGGATCTGAAATTGAAAATGCATGATGTAATTATAAATATCTAATTGGGTATGTCATCTCTACATCCACTCGGGTATATTAGATGTCTCTGTGCCACTCAAGAACGTTAGCCACTACAGATGGAGTAAGGCATGAAATTAGTGTGCAACTTAGAACATGGTGTGAAGTGTATACAACATATAGAGATTGACATAGAATTTATCATTCCATCTAATCAACATATGTGTAAGTGAGCATATAGAAATAATGAGGTACACACATGCCCCCAAATTTGATATGTGAGCATACAAATTCTAAATTGAGTTGTAATAATCTATATTTGGGTATCTAAACTGAAGAAAAGAATGGTCATGTTGCACATGAAGCCCCCAATCTGAGTAAACTAGTATGAATGTGAGCTAAAATGGAGTGAATTTGATTAAACTATAAAATCTATAACTGAACTTGTCAAAACCTGTATTGTACCTATTGTAGTTCTTTGGCCAATCTAGGTTTTTTTAAATATTAGGCTACTAGATAGTAGTGCATTATATTTAATAATACTACCATTATTGGATATGTGGTGTTAATGTCCCAATTTGGGCTCTAGTGTCCTTTTGTTCTAATTTTTATGCAACTATGCTAATCTCTATATCACTATTTTCCCAGTACATTTACTTGAGTCTAACTTCTATAATCTAAGCTTGTGATGAACATTGAATGCATTATAAAACCCTGATCTTTATGACAAACCCTTGTGATTTTGTTTTTTATGAGTAAATATTTAAATATTTTTATGTTTTTGAAATATTATACTATTTTTGTATGTTTTGGATATAAGCTATGTACAAGTAACATGAAAATAAAACTATATAAAAGGAACAAGAGGGAACATATTATCTACAAAAAGGGAGGAACAATACTAACCGATGAGTCTCATGGGAGACTAACTATCAATATGGCATGTGTCAAATAAAGGAATTATGATCATGCATGTTATACAAAAGGATAATTGTGGTCTAATAATTTGTTGCATTGAGTTATCTATATCTGCCCTTGCCTGTGAAGTGGTGATAGGAGTATATGATACTGGTTGTGGTGTCTTGTAAACTATAGGGGTCTCAAAGACCCATTTCATAGAAGATGTTGTAGGTGGCATAGGTGCCCTCTTTTTAAAACCTTCATAACTCAATAATACTCATCTAAAAATAAAGTAAGGATTAGGAGACCCTCTATAATCTATGGCATATCTCTGACACAAGGGTTCCTCTAATAATGGTCTTTGTGAGAGAGTATGCATATGTGGAAACATTATAGGAGTAGACCTTGTCTACACTGGTAGCAGTACTAAATTTTATGACATATTAATAAGAACTCTGCATAGAGTTATAATTGATAATTATGTTGTAACTAGTAACTACAATAGAACTGGTAATTGTGTTTTACCTGGTAAAAATGATGTATAAAAAGGTTTCATGTTTGATTCATGTCAGGCTCACCAAACGTTTTAACCTTTTGAAACATAGTAAAATTAGATTATATGTCTGTTAAAAAATTTAGTAGACAAAATCAAGGTAATACTATGCAATAAATATAGTCATTGATTTGTTATAGAATTGACTAACTTTGACCTTTCTAAAAATAGTAATAAATAATGCATATAAGAACATAGCTAGAAATCAACTAAGATGGATGACATGGAAGCTAGAAACTAAGGTAAAAGCTATTCCGAGTGTTATAAATAAGATCTCAGTATCATAATCCCTTGTGGATAGTAGCAACCTAATTAGATAGTAGTACCATTTTTGTAAATGTGGTGGTAGTGTTTCTATATTGGCAGTAGTGTCCTCTATATAGGACTATCTTGAGCTTCTAAATGCACCTGTGTTTGGATATTTAAGATATGTTCTTCTGTGCATGAGTTCTTACACTCTATATGTTACCTATTTTGATTAAATTTATGAACAAATCCTGATCCTCTATGTGATTAGGGCATCCGATTGATACAAGCTGAAAAGTGTGTTTGTTCATAAAGTAGATTGGACATCCTCAACATCCCATTGTGATTAGAGTTGCATATATACCAATTCTCTGAGGAGGGATCATGTTTGATGTAGTTATCCGATGCGAAGTGTTGGCAAAAGTGGAAGTGAAGCTAGTATGATAGTGGACTTAAGTGCTTTGAATGTGCTTGAGATTAAAAATATGGGTAATATATGTTTAGGAATATTGTAGATGGTAGTATGTAGAAGCAGGGAAGAATAGAGATTGTTAACCTTAAATCATTTTCAGCATCCACTTTATGTACATTTTGTGTTTCTTTATTTTCCATCTGGATTATTACTACATTAACCATTTTTATGTGCTTACAAATAGCTTACAGTTTGTTTGTTTTTGTTTTGTTTTTTTTTTAAATAATAATTTCAAATTTGTTATATATGATTGTTTTTTTTAAAATATAATAAATTTATTGTTTTTTTAAGTAATCATTTGATTGGAAGCATTAAAAAAAATAATAATAATTAAAAAATTATTATTTTTAATGCTTTTAATTTTTAAAATATAGAATTTTAAAAATATAAATATTTTTTTTAATTTTCAATTTTTTTAATCTTTAAATATTTTTAATTTATTTTTTAAAGAATAATTTTTATATTGGTTTATAAAATCATAAATAAAAATAACTCAACTTTCAAAAGTAATGGTCTCATGTCTACTTTTACCATTAACCATTCAATTCACCATCGTCATTCCTCTTTGCTTTATATTATCAAACATTAAATTTAGAGACATTACAATAAATTTTGATATCAAAAAAATCAATTATATAATAAAGTTTAATTTTAAAACCTTTAATTTTAAAAATTCTAATTTTATATAATTTAATATCAATATTATAAATGTTATTAATAAATCAAATTAAAATTTTATATCATAATTATATAATAAATACTAATTTTTTAATCCAAATTATACCACCAACTTTAGTTTCATAAAAGCTAATTTCAAAATTTTTGATTTCTGATTTCATAACCCCTAGTTATATAAAGATCCCCTAAAACTTTGTTAATTTAAAGAATTAAAATTTATGTAAATTTGACTATTTTTCTTATATATAATTTACTAATTATTTTGATTTAACAAAAAATGAAAAATAATTTAAAAATATGTAAATATTATAAAATTATTTTTAAAAACATTTTATCAATTTATATTTTTGCTAATTATATTTATCGTATATTTTTAATATAAAATAAATATAATTATTAAAAATCCAAATCCAAATCCAAAACTAATTAACTAAAATGAAAAGAATGTTACTAAATTAATTATAAACATATGAATGAATGATCATATAGATTCATCTTCCATTATAAAGCAGATGTTAATTAAATATTAAAATCAACAATTCTAAATTTTAAAACTCATAAAATTAAAATTAACAAATCAAAACTAAAACTAAGACAATAACCGTAATTTGATTTTTATCTTGAAATACTTGTGGTCAAGCACTATTATAATTTTAAATCATAGAAAAACATAGATCTCGAAAAAAGTCGTCGATTAAAAATTATTATCTAATTTTTCACTTTTTTCGATTAAAAATTATTATCTATTTTTTATGAAACACATGACATACTGCTTGAAATATATGCTTATTAAAAGACATAAAAATTAGAAATAAAAAACTAATCAATTTGAGTGTCTCATTCTTGCTGATGTGGATATAATATGGCAACATATATGTCATCGTCCTTGTCAGGAGGTAAGGTATTACTTTAAATTTACATTAATAACTTAAGATTACCTATTTCAACCCTAAGACTGTCCGTAGAAAACCCACACTTTAGAGTGATACATATTCATGTTGATAGTTTTTAGTTTTTTATATAATAACTTTCAATTAGAATTTAATATTTTAAAAATAGTAAAATAAAAAAATTTAAAAACATTAATCTATGGTAATATTTTCCAACTATCTTTTTCACCTGTTTCACATATGTTTTCAAATATTTCATACATAAGATGAGTTCATGAAATTCAACATTGAATATCTATGATTTCAAACTTATTAAATTTTCTTAAATGAAATATATATATACACGAACGTCATGTTAATAAGATAAAAATTAAACTGCTAGTTCTATGTATATATTATTTTAAGTACATACCTATCAAGAAATTTCTACTAATTTGAATCAACCACACTCTAATCCAACCACCATGATTTTCATATTCAATATCATCTACTCTTACTAACATCTCCATAATCTATATTCATGCTTATATTATTTGTTTTGATAAATACATTAAAGGCACAATATAAATGAACATGGGCACATTATAATTTTCAATAGTAAATATTTGTTACATAAATGTCTTGGATGGTTATCATGAAAGTTAACTCTAAAATGACCTCTTCACAAAAATTATAACAGTTAAATTTGTTATTTTAAAGTGATTAAATAAAACATTAAATTTCAAGGATATTTTATATGCCATTTTGTGAGATACCACTCTTCTCATGTATACACAACCAATTTCGTTTGCTTTTATAAAAAATACATTCAAATATATTTACATTAATATTACTTTTTATAAATAAGATATAACTCCCAAACATATCATTGAGAAAATCTTTTCATTATTTATTCATATAAAAATAATAAGAAAAATACTCAAGCATGCATTAGTTGAGAATGGTTATGGGAATGCATTAGTTGAGAATGGTTATGGGATAAATATTTGCAACTATGACTTAATACTAAAATCGGGATAAATATTTACAATTATGACTTAATAGTAAAATTGGGATTTAATAAGGATAATATTCACAAATACTGACATTATTTATTCATATTTAAAATAATTTTAAAAAGATTCAAGCATGATAATGGTTATGGGATAATTATTTGCATTTATGACTTCCTACAAAAATTGATATTTAATAAGGATAATATTCACATGTTAGAGTAAATTATGCATGGATTTGACAACATTACAAAGTAAATATTGGGAACTATCACATTAGATTTATTGCTAGGTCCCAAAATGGTGTCTAGAATTTTTTTAAGTCATACATGAATAGTTATAATATAATAACTATTGGGCCAACCTTGGTTCCATGTGATTGAAGTTATACCCTATAATTTCTATAGATGCATTAAAATTTCATGAATATACAATTAAAACTATTGATACAAATTTTCAATATTACAAAATTACACAATCACAATCTTATAAGATTTCCATCTTACCACCTAAACAACCAATTTCAATGGCACAAAATGCATATTTATGAATTGATTAAATCAATTAATGTAAATATATCCCACAAAGTGATAAAATTAATAATAAATTATAGGATCTTACAAAATAAGTTATGCCCAAAGTCAAATATTACTAAGAAACCAAAAGAACCTATAAAAAAAAGATGTAACAAACACTGATTTTCATAATAACAATAGAGCCTAATCAAGTGTTACCATTATTATTCAACTCAATAAATTCTTGCAAAATTGAGGATTACTATAGCAATGATGATGAGCATACACAATAACTGATAGATGATCAACTATACAAGCTAAGTTTCAACCCCTTTCAATAAGATGACTACTTATCTCATTCTTTATTTAAATTTGTTGGTGTGTGTGTATATATAGATATCTCTTATAAACAAAATAAGAATAGAGTACCCATTTAGAATCAAGTGTATCTCTATAATACCTCAAATAGCTATCATGTAATGATCACATCTCCTAAAGAGAAGATACAAAGTGAACAATCAAAGACTCGCATTGTGATGCATTTAGGATATAGTTACCAAATAAAAATAACTGTTATTGTAGTTATTTGTTCTAATACTTATTTGATGATATATGGTCCTTTACAAAAAAAATGCACACATTTCATAGATATGCCTGAAATATATTTCTATATAAAAATATTATTTCTTCTAGATGAAATTCCTTAGGTAGTAAATTACAGTCATTGGATGCATTTTATGTCTTCTTATTTATTTCCTACTTGTATCTTGCTATCTTCCTAGTTTATTCCATGGGATTCAAATTTGATAGTATTTCCTAAAGTGAATCCTAATTTCCCAGTCGCATAATCAATGAAATTTATAGACTAGGAACTATGTATTCCATTAGCATTACTACTTCCATTCCGTAAACCAACTAAAAAGGATTGAATCATGCCACACATTTATCATTATTTTTATATGCCCATAAGATCACAATACTTTATTCCTCCCAATCATCTCTCTACACATTACATATTTTTGTAAGAATTTTCTCAATAGCTTTGTTTGATGCTTCTTCCTACCCATTGGATGGAAAAGGGAAAATTTGTGTTGTTATGGTGAGATATTATGAATTCCTATGTCAAAGTCTTGATGGTACTATTTATAAATTGAATTCCTCTCTTTATAAAACTTCACTAAACAACCCAACTTAGTTATAATTTTTTCATACAAAAACATGGGTGCATCTTTCACACTTCAACTTGGAGTCACAAAAACGTCTATGCATTTAATGAATTAGTATGTTACAATGTAAATATATCATACATGAATGTGCTTCTTAGGTGGGTTAATATGTCGTATATAATTAATGCCCCATTTTTAAAATGGTTACATTACTAACATTATGTTTAGAGGCATTTCATACATTTGCGTCGACCTTATTACTTGTTAACAAATGTTGTAGTGTTTTTAAAGTTTATGCACATCCTAAAATAGAGTGAGCTACCACATACCACTTATATATATATATATATATATATATATATATATATATATATATATATATATATATATATATATATATATATATATATATATTTTGTATTATATTTTCCTATGAAGTGTCCTCTTGTGAATTTATGATGTGCTTATTCAAGGAGTTGTGGTTTCTCATGCTCTAATACTATTCTACATAACAAACCATCCTTCCCCATCTTATAAATAATCATTTTGATGATAATATATGGCATATCTCTTGTCATAATTATTTTTTTGCCTTTTTTAACATAGTTCAAAGGAATAAATCCTTGTTCGGTAGAACTACCTATGTCTTTCATTTTTTTTTGGAATAGTAGATAATATGAATAATTACAAATACGGTGATTCATCCTATAATTATTTTGGTTCCTCAACATTCCTTATGTGATTACGATAATCTAGTCCTACATTTTCTCTTCTTATATTAACATTGGTCTTAAATTGAAAATTTTAAAATAACATTAACCATCTAGATATATGACCTCCCAACATAGGCTTCTTAACTAAGAATCATAGGGCTTGATGGTCTGTAAAAAATTCAAATGGTATAGTTAAGAGATAATGCCTAAATTTATGTAGTTAAAAAACCATATCTAGAGTTTCTCATTATTAATATATAATTTTTCTTAGTCAATGATAATTTATTTCTTGTGAAGGGAATGGGGTAATCCAATCCCCAATCTCTAGGTTGATACAACACAACTCCAACTACGATTCCCAAAATATATACATTAACATGAAAAGGATTATTACATTATAAAAGGCTAATATTAGATCCATTAAAATTATATACTTCAATTCAATGAATGTTACCTTACAATTACGAGTACAATAGAACCTTGTATTATTTTACAATGTTTTTTTTCCAATGGGGATGATATAGCTACATATCCCCTAATAATTTTTTTATAATACCCAATGTGTCTTAGGAATGACCACACTTCAGTATAACTTACAAGAGGTGGTAATCCCATAATGAATATGATTTTGGCTTGAACTAGTAGAATACCATCACTGTATACTACATGTCCCAATAAAACCCCAAATTTAGTAATGAGCATACACTTTTTCAAATTTAGATCAATGTGAAAATATCGATACCTTTATATAATAAGTCATATCATGGAAGGGTGGTATTTTAATAGATAATTTAATGAAATAAAACCTCTCTTAGGTCTACTTAATAAGGTCTTCTAGGTATCTTAGAGGCTTTATGGCCTTTTAATCCTTACAATTTTGTTTGTCACTCCATTTTTAGACTACTCTCTTCAATGGTTTCAACAATCATTGTTATCATCAATCATATCTTCCCTACAAATTTGGATTCAAATTATAAAAACAATCTTGTTAGGCTTAATTTCTATTTTCAATAGGCTTATGGCCTTCTTGGCTTGCTTTTTAACATTTATAGGACATCTAAGGCTTATCACAGGTCCTCAACCTTTTCTTAAACTCAAATTATTTTTTCAACTCACCAATTTTAAAAATAACTTATCTTGGAGATAGTCTATTCTTTAGAAAAGAATTAAATATTTCTATTGTTAAATCATCTTACCTTTTTATGTTGACAATACCTTCATTGTCTTTTGTGTCTGCATTTTGAGTTTCTATTATTGCTTTACTGGTAACGCTCCTTTATCCATATTCCCACCTATATACATTGAAAATGTAATGTTCATGATTTCCTCAAAGTTTTATCTCCCTTGACTTTGTCAAGTTCAAATATATATGCTATTAGGTCTTTTTAAACTCTAGTAAACATGATTATTGACTATAAATTTTGTATATCTTCTCATATAAGACTTAATAACCATTGATATAACATTAAATTCATCATAAAAGTCTATTTTTAATTTTATGCAAAGTTTTAAGATCTTTTTACATTTAAATATCACGTTATGACAATTTATATGCCTTTAAAACCTTATTTTGGCCTAATTATGTAGTCCTACAAACCCTACAACTAGCATATCTACATTATTAAATATTATATAAACTTAAAACATTATTTAATACCCTTCAAAAACATTAGTTTATATTTCTTATAAGTTTCAAACATTCAGCTTCAACACATTAGAAGTTATGTACAGTTTTACTCTCTCAAATATGGTTTAGATCATATTATACAGACCAGTTGATTGAAAATTGGTAATAAAACCTTTTGTATGGACATCAATGTCTTAAAAATAATTTAATTATTTTACCAAATCCATAGCATACAATCACACTATTTTTGAGTATTTTTAGTTTGTTAGATTGTCCTCTAGAGGGTTTTAGTGTTCAAACCCTAGGAATGGTTTTAACAAGCCCAATAGAAAATAAAAAGTAACAATTCAAATATAATCACTTGTCATGGAATTTTTAATATTTTATAAAACTATTAATACATCCAATTTACCTTTTTATTAAATTATGATGCTTTAACAATCCGAAAATGATTAAAACAATTACTATTTTCTTGATTATCATAGTCAAAACCATGTGTGTAGACTTGAGAACAAAGATTTAAAGGAAATGCAGGGATTAATGAATTTAAAATACCCATTTAATTTATATCATACCTTTCATAAAACTTTCCTGATTTTTAAATACCATTTATTACCTTATCAATTTCAAAAACATAGAGCAAATGTCCTCATACTCAAATTGTCTCATGAAATACTCAATTTGCAGATCTTTGTTACCTATAGAACCACCTTAATATCATTAAATAATAATAATAATAATAATAATAATAATAATAATAATAATAATAATAATAATAATAATAATAATAATAATAATAAATTAAACATTTAATATTGAGTTAGAAGCATATTAAAACACAAAAACATCTCCCTTTATTGACATTCCTTCAAAAATACATATACAGACCCCTATTTTCTTCTTAGTGGACCTAGAGACATTCCATCAACCCCATACAAACTTGTTAGATAATATATTATCATTGTTTCCTTAGTTTATTTAGCTCATACTTATATTATTTGACCTATTTCACCTTCCAAAAATGTGTCTAAACTTGGTAAATACACCATGATTCTCTCCAACTATCTTAATGACTCTTCAACATACTTAGTTTGGTATTCTTTCTATGCTACCCATACTCTAATATTAGTTAAAATATAGTTGAGGATAATTATATCTAATAGAAAGGTTGAAATACATATAAATCAATAAAATTGACCCATAAGTATCATTACCTTTAAAACTTTCGTAGACCCCTGAAACCATTAAAATTAAATTCAAATTTTACATCTTTGCTTTTTGAAAAGAAACTAAGTTTTAGGCCAAAATGACTACTAACAAAGGCTGATGACGTATATCAAATATTATAACATATAAAAAAAACTCTACTAAACCTAATTAAGACCAATTTTATAGTGTTTTTTAATATTCTCTTGCATCATACTCCATAAGTGGGAATATTTAAACTCCATCTCAAATAAATCTTGTTAATCTTCTTCTTAGAGTTCTAATTATTTCCTTCTTATCATCTAGTCTTATTTCTCCATGGGTCTTTTCATTATTTTCTTGGTGATCCTATCTTATTGACTTTTCCCATCTCCCCTTGATTTTTTTGTATTTATTTCTTGGTAGCTCATGCTTATCTTCAAAGAAAGGGATATTTAAAATATCTATCACCGTTTCCTCCTTCTACTTATCTTCTTGGTTATGTATAACTTTTTAATGCTGTTATTTATGCTTCACATCATTAACCTAGTTTTCAAGGTTTATTATCACCTTTTCCTTCTAGGCCTTGTTAAAATTTAAATCCTCAAACTGAAAATTTTCTTCATCAACCTCCATGCTTGCAATAAAACACTCATTAGAATTAAAATATTAAAGCCAACTCGCCTCTTAAAAGGTCTTTTGTAATGGTATTATTTTCTTCAAAGTTTTTTTCCTTGAAGACACCTTATTTGTGTGCACTTCCTCTCCTTCAATTAAGATCTCCTCCAAAGCATTGCATAATTATTCACCATTTCCAAATTATTCATGTACATCATGAAATGTTTCGATCTCAACATCATCTACAAACTTTTATTTAGCAACATATCATACCTATTTTTAATCTTAATTTTCTTCAATTATGATAACATATTTTACTCCCTCATTGGATCACTTTTCTAATATCATTATCATCTTTTTCATGCTTCAAAATTACTGTTGTCTCTTTCTTATTTCCACAATTTGATTAAGTAGATACTTCACCACATTCTTGATGCATATATCTTATTCTAGTGGATCTCATTCTTTCAAACATTATTTCAAATGAGCTAAGGCATGTTTTAGCTCATATATTTCATTATACATGCCCATGTCTTTTCTCACCTCATTCTATATCTACATTAGAATCTTCTTGCTTGTTAATTCTTCCAATTGTTTTCTTCTTTGCCTTACCTCTTTCCATGCAATTATATGCATCTTGATTAGCATTAAATCCTACAAATAACTTCTTGGTATAAAATACTTCATAAATAAGATGGAAAATAATAAAACCAATATACTTGTATATGTAATTCTTCCTCTAGAGCCACAATGTGCTCTTATCTTCACTTTCTCAAGCCTAAATGGGCTATATGAATTATTTCTTGTTATATCCTACTATTCCTCAAGGTTTCAATAACTTAACTCAACTCCTTCTGACTCAACAAGGTGCTCACCTAAGTCTTTTTCACCATAGTCTATTGACCTCCTTAGATCCTCACCTAAGTCTATTTCAACCTGGTCTCTTGATCTTTTCATATTAGCTTCTTTAATTTTTATTCTAATTATCCTCTCTATTCCCAAGATATTTTTCTATAACTAATACCACTTGATGCAAGTAAACCTCACTTTACTCTACTTATTAAGGTCTTATAAGTCTCTTGGAGGATTTAGAGCCTTTTATCCTTACAATTTTATTTCACTCATTATTCAAACTACTCTATTTAATGGTTTAAAAAAAATCTTATTCTCATCAAATTTATATTTCATAAAAATTTGGATTAAAATCATATAAAAAATATTTTTGGGCTTACATTCAATTGCCAATATGCTTATAAACTTCTTGGATTAGATTTGAGCATTTATAGGACATTGAAGGCTTATCAAGGATCTTAAACCTTTCATTATCGTTATAACCTTTTTAAATTCACCCATTATAATATAATTATCATGGAGATATAATATTATTTATAAAATCATCAAATATCTCTCGTCTTAAGTAGGCTTAACTTTTTTTTTTGACAATAGCTTGACTATATTTTATGTGTCTACAATCTCAGTTTTAATTGTATATTTACTGGTAACTTTATTTTTTCACTATGAACACATATATTAAAATTAAAATTATTTTATCAAAGTTTTATCTTAGTTGACTTTTTTAGGTTCAAAGATATACCCTGCTAGGTTTTCTTAAACCTTAGTAAACATGCCTATTGAATATAATTTTTGCATATATTATCATGTAATAATTAATAACCATTTATACCACTTTAAATTAATCATTAAATTACATTTTACATTTTTTATAAATTTTCAATGGATTTATACATGTAAATATTAGGTTATGATAATTTCTATGATTCTAAAACCTTGTTTTGGCCTAATTATGTAGGCTTTCAAACCATGCAACTAGAATATATCCATCATTAGAAACTATATAAACTTGAAACCTTATTTAATACCCTAATTTTTTTATATATAATTCCATTCCAAGTTTCAAACATTTTCCATCACCTCTTTATAGGTTATATACACTTTTATACTCTCAAATAGGGGTTTAGGTTGTATTATAAATGCACGTTGATTGAAAATTGGTAATAACTAGATTTGTAAGGCTAAAAATTAGTAATATATTTTTATTATTTTAATAACTACATAACATCCATTCACACCAATTCATATGATTTTTCGATAGTTATATTGTCATCTAGAGTTTTTATTATTCAAACCCTAAGACTAGGTTTAATAGACCTGAGAACAAATAAAAAGGAACAATTAAAATATAATCACTTTTCATGGAATTTTTAATATTTAATAACATTAATTATACATCAATCTTAACTTTTTATTTAATAATTATTCTTTAATAATGCTAAAATGATTAAAATAATGACTATTTCCTTAATTATCAAAGTCAAAATTGTGTGCAGACTTGAGAACAATAATTTAAAGGAAAAATAGGGAATAATTAATTTTAAAAACCCATTTAATTTATATTATAACCTTAATAACCATTTATTACTCCTTAAATGTAGTTTATACCTTATAAATTATAAAAACAAATAAGAAATATCCTCATACTTAGACCATGTCATGAAATATTCTATTTGTAGACCTTTGTTCCCTTTATAACACATTAAGAGAATTAAATAAGAATAAATAATAATAAAATTAATAAATGAAACATTAAATATTTAATTATAATCATATTAAAACACAAAAAAGTTTTATTTATAGATACTCCTTCAAAAGTACATATACATGCCCTTATTTTCTTCTTAATAGTCCTAGAGACCTTCCATTGACCTATACAAACCAATAAGCTAAGATTTTATCCTTGTTTCCTTAGTTTATTTAGCTCCTCATTTTATTATTTTATCTTTATAACCTTACAACAATGTGGCTAAAATTATTACAAATATCACAACCTATTATTTTGACCCCTTGATAGACTTTATTAGGTGTTGATAGAAGAATGTGCTTATTGTTTATCTAAAATTAGACATTATCTAATAATTATATATGAGCATTGATTTAATGTTATAATGCAACAATAAATTTTAATGTTTTTATTTTATGATGTCATCATATGTATTTATTTTATGGTATGATGTTATTATAGTTCAGTTCACACACACACACACACACACACACACACACACACACACACACATTTTTAAAAAAAAATAGATGATATTGATGTCCTATTTTATGGATGTAGGATTCACATCAATATGACCTAAGCTAGTGATAAACTTCAACAATTGGGACAATTAAGGGTAAGGGAAATGAATAGTTGGGTAACAAACGCATGGGTATATGAGATGAATCTATAATAAGCCATGTAATCATAATGAAAAAAATTACTGTTGTTTAATGCATACTTTTCCCATCTTATCTTACTGATTGAGATTGTTTTATTACTATTATTATTATTATTATTATTATTATTATTATTATTATTATTATTATTATTATTATTATTATTATTATTATTATTATTTCATTCATGATTATTATTATTTTCATTTCCAGTTTCATTTTATTGTTATATTTTATTTTGTGTTGTATTGGTCAATTTCATCCTTGAGTTTATCTTTGTTCATTTCAGATATATTCTCTTTTCATTCTTTTTTCTTGAGGGCCTAGTTCTTAGATTCAAATTTTTTCTTGTTTTCTTACATTTTTAATCACATTGTGGTTAACGTACTTCATCCATAGTCATGATGATTTGGCTTTACACCATAGGGCCTTGACTAGACTAGCGATTATGCATCTTGGCATGTCTTAGGAATTTCATGTAGTCTTCGAATTGGAACCTATGTGTGCAAAATTAACCCCATGTATTATGATGTTGTTTAAGAAAAATTCTAGGCCATGATGGATAAGGGGATTTGTGGGCACTTTGACTCACCTAAAGAATGAAGACCAAATCTAGATGGATGCATTAGGTTTTAATTTTTTATTTTGGGTATCATTTCACATCTACAACATAATATAAAAAGTTAAACCTTTGATATATTAGGGCTCATGATGGTTCTAGGATTAAATCTCTACCTAAAATGGGTAGTCGAGTAGTTTTGCATGGAAGATAGTGTGTTTAGTGTGTTGGTTGATGGAAAATACCCTAATAGGAAATTAAGACCATGAAGAGTAAGTGAGAAAAAAAATTGTTCACAAAGGTTCCTAGAATGTTCGATCATAACATGCTAAGGAGTGTATGTGTGTGTAGTGAGTTATAGGATCATAACATAGATGAGAATAAATTAAATTAGTTTATTCCATTTTTTTACTTAGTGATTAGTTAGATAAAAATACTAAAAAACATTCATTATTTTTATCTTATGAAACATATTCAAGTGAAAATAGTGTGTACATGTGCATAGTACAAGTACATAAAGAATTTTAGAATTACCATTATCAAATATCTATATTAAACTCTCATATTCAAAAATCGTTTCCTTTAAATTTTAACCATATTTAAAGAGATTGAAAAAGAGATGTTTATTTTCATTCCTTATCCTTTCATTTCTATCAAAGGATTATTTTCATATTCTATAATCTTTTGATATATGCCATCAACTAAATACATACATAGATATATAAAAGATACAAAATGATACATTTTTCCGACTTAACACATATTCATAATCTATGATTTTAAATTCTAAGTCTATCACCAATATATATTTTCACTTTAACCATTATATATCATTAAATTATTTATATCATCTGAATCAATATATGTAAATATAAATAATGCCTCATCAAAATACTCATTGATGCTCATCAAATGTGACATTAAAATTTTGTGTCTTTGTATAGTTTGTGTTTTACCTTTGAATCATCTATATAATTTTTAAGATCAATTATCTTTTCATCTATCATATCTTGTATGTTATGTCATACATTGATGCATTAATTAGTTTAATCTGAAGTGCATTTATGATAATAACAATATGCAGTATTTTTGAATCCAATAGACTTAGGTTCACTCATATCATTCTTTTCTTATAGGAGGGAGAGATATAAATTTATAACCCTATAAATTTTGTAATATATTATGATTAGGTTCTGGTGATAAGTGTAAAAATTTCCTACTTGGAAGAATTGAGAGAATAATACAATTAGTTTTCTATGAGATAGTGTTAACTATTTAATTTTCATCATTTTTAATATTATTTTCCTTTAATTTTAAATTTGGTTTTCCTAGAATATTTTCAGTAAAACTAATTTGAGCATTGGACACATACTTTACAATATTCATTACACTCATTTTAAGCTATCTATCCTTAAATGTGTGACATTGGTCATCAAAAGATTGGAATCATTTGGACATAATAGACTCATCTAAATGGGAAATAAAGTATTTTTTTATAATATATTGTAACTCATTATCTATGATTGTATATTTTTAGTTTAGAAATCCTAGTCTTTTAATGGATCATATAAGAGATAACAGGCTTATTGGATCCTTGTTTAATTTTGTAAAATGATCACAAGATATCTTCTCATTGATGTTGATTGTAAAGTGTGTTGTAAATTCATCATCCAAAGATATAAGGCATGGAATGATTATATATCAGTATCATAAAACCAACATAAGGTGTAGTCTTAAAGACTCGATAGAAAAAACTTATTCAACAACTTATTATTGGATGCGTATTCCAAACATGTTGCATGAAAGCATGCAGATGTTGTCCTGAATCACCCTTACCATCATATATACAATGTAAGATTAGGTAAACAAAATAAAATATAAATAAGATATAAACTAGTAACTTAAGTGCTAATTAATTACGTAATAATCCATGAAAATTAGTGGCATGGCCTACTTTATAAGAACATCATTGCAATTGTAAACCCTTTTTTATAGTTTAATAATTGTCTACACAAATATTTTACAGTTACGCATAGAAAAATATATATCAAAGAATGATGTTACATGATTAGTAACCATAAAAGGTGTGATAATATGTTGTGGATAGATAATCATAATACTTTCAGGAAAACATTTTGTTTCCCCCATACCTTGCGTGGGCCTAAAATGTGTATTCAAAAGTGTATCCATAATAAAATAGTAAAATTTGTTGTATGATAATTGATTGTATAGTCAAAACATCTAAAAAGGGTAAAATAATAACACTACATCCACTAGGTGAACAAAAAAGAAATTAATATAATTCTAAAATAAATCTTAAAAAGACTTAATGATTTTGAAAAAAATTGGGATATATATATATATATATATATATATATATATATATATATATATATATATATATATATATATATATATATATAATGCATATGGTTGATTAATATTAATGAACCAATATTTACATATTGTTTAGATGAGATTGGAAGTGTATGTGACCTCTTTATGCTAAAAAGTAGGACACACTATTACGATTTGACCTAAAAGTGTATTTGTATTAGGGAATATTTTATTGTTTTGTTCCTTATATGTTATAACCTTAGCAATCTTTGCATTTTTAATTTATAGGACTATTTTTAAGACCCTATTTAGATCATAAGGTTGAAATTGGATTGGTTCTTAAAATTTGGAAAGATGTGTAAATTGGTTAAGTTCCACACCATCAAGTTCATTATAATGCATTTGATCATTTTATTCTTCATTATTTTCATTATCTTGTTGATATAAAGATTCAATATTTTGCATATCATCGTTCACACCATTTTAAAATTTTATGTGTTCATTACTAACATTTTCATATAAAAAATAAGGAATTTGCATTTCATCTATTTTAGTCATCTTACACACACTTGATTGATCTAAATAAATGCAATTATGTTTAAGTTCAACACCATTTAACATAGAACTTGACCTTACACGAGTAAGGGAAATAGCCTTCTTCAATGGCATATAATATGGGCATGAAAAATATAAAAATTAGTAATATTAATAAAAAATCATTGTGGTGTATGGGGACATAAAAAAACAAGCTTGAAAATTAGATATAAATAAATAAATCTTAAACCCTAGGAAAATAAAAGGAAAGCATAAGGAATCTAGGGCTTGACGTGATAAAGACAAGGTAATGAGTTCACTAATATTTTCATATATTTCTATATTAATTTTAGCTAATAAGATAACACTATAATAAATTTAGATTGAATCAAACATAACATTCATGTACAAATCTGAGTCTAACTAGAACATTTTTATTGGTTTACTACTTTTGATATTTCTAAAATGATTATGTTCTTAGATTATTTCTATAATATATAGTATTATGTTAGGTTATAGTCATAAATAGATATCAATAAGAAGACAATGAATGGTTAGATATGGAAATAGAGTGTCTAAGTGAGTTGGGAGAAGTCTTTGTTGCCTGGGTGCCTGTGAAGTGCAAAATTTTATGTTAGGTTGTATAATTATCGTAATTATTTGCACTAATTTTATGAATATTTAAATTATTTTATTATTTTATACCATTGCTTCTTATATATTCAAATACCTATGATATAACATTTACAATTTTTTTGGCCTTTTCCTTGCTTTAAAACTCTTGCTCTTTGCATTGTAACTTGAAATCATGATGAATGGGGATAATGTGCAAAATGGATGGTTTGAACTAACCTTATCCACATTTCCTACATATATAATAATCCAAAGAGGTAAGACACATTTAATGTACTTATTAACCCTAGCTAAGTGTGTTGAATTAGTGTAATATTAACATGCATTCTAATCATATGTATGGCTTTCAACACTTGAAAACTTATGATATAACCTTTTAGGGATATTCAACCCTAGATCAAGGCTTATTCCTTTGAGTTTATTAATATTTTTAACTTTGCGATAATTTCTCTCAATGTGTAGAGTTATTTCCAATGATAAATAAATTCTAGATGTGAAAAAACTTAGGCTTAATATGTTTATATAGCTTAATATTTAAGTAATTTACTCTGAAACTACATGTGAAATGTTTGGGATGACCCATATGGATAATTTTATTTTGGATAAAATTACTATTAAATGGTCCATAAATAGATTTATCCCATATGAGAACATCCACAACGTGACACTATCTAACGAAGTGTAAATTTATATAGAGAACATGAATAATGATATGATATTAGGAGATAGTTTGAGAATGATACTGTTGGATTTATCCAAGGTATATGAACATCCAAGATTACCCAAAAAAACTAAGAGTAGGCGAGATCAAAATATCCACAATAAAATTTGCATCAAATGCATCAAAATATCCTTTCATCAATTAGATAAAAAGTACAAATAGGGTACATTATATAGTGAGAAATTAGGTCACCAAAGAGGCAAAAAATCAACAAACTATTAAAAAATAAACTAAATATATTACCCCTAATGATATTAAAAAGCATAAACAAGTTAACTAACAACTATGTAAATAAAAGCATAAGTGGGAAAAAACCTATGCCAACACCCCTTGAAGCATAGCCTAGGTGGGTACAATAATGTGGGCCCCGACAATGAGACCTAATGAGGTAACTGAGAATAATGAAACTCCCATAAATTAAATAAAGGGAGAAATCCTATAGGAAAATCTCCTCCCCTAAAGGGAGTAAAGAATAAAATAGGGATACAAATCCCCACTAGAGTCTACAAATGCTTGTAGCTACCTTGTATCCTGTAAGGAACTTTTCAAGAGTAATTGTGAATTAAAAGTAGATCCACTAAAGAGTGGATCATCCTAGATGAATGAATGTGTCTACCAAGTGTCTGATGGATCTTTAACCAAGGTGTGATTCTTATACAATGAACTATTCTCCTCATGTAAGGTAGGAGGGCCAAATGGTTTATGAAATTATGATACAATAAGAGTTAAGGATAAAAAGGATTATGGAATGCCTGGTAACTATGGAATGGACTGCTTAGTGTCTGATGTATCCTTGATTAGTATACTTATTCCATTTAATGTATGAATTGGACTAGAGCTAGGTTGATTAGCAAATAACTCCTCAATATCTAGAAGGTGGAAACGAGATGGTGGAGGTGTTTCCCCATCACTATTGCAGCCATATGTGATATAAAAAGAGTCATCAATGTCAAAGGTGTATTCATTATAAAAATGCCATCAAAGTTAAGGTGAGTCTGAAGAAGAATAATATGAAGGAGAGTCAAGAGTAAAGTGTGAGAAGTTATATAGTTTAATCTAATGATTGACCATTACCACTACTAATATAGTATCAATGTGCATCTCTCTAACATAGCTTGAATCTAGAATGAATTCAACTCACATGTTTTAATAAGGGTGATTGATCTAGTAAATTGATATGAGATTAGTTGAAAGTGAGGGAGCATATATGACATTATTCAATGTTCCACCACTCACTTAAACACACACTCTCTCTCAAAACATTTTAGAAGTGTCATCGCCCATTTTAATAGATGACATGACACATGGTTAAAAGGAACTAAACTCTCTCTCTATAAAGAGGCCATGTGATGTGAAATATAAGAGTTAATGTCCAATGTAGGAGTCAAAATTATAACTACAACTAAGGAAATGCCCTTTACTTTCTTCTTACCTTTATCTTTTACCATTTATTTACAATTTTCATTTTACTTAGAGGATTCATGCGTTGATGAACTCTAATTGGAAGAATTAGGGACATTGATATTGTGTTTGTCGAGCATCTTAGTTAGTTGGTCATTCTAGTTCTTAAAACATTTTATTTCATCATGTTTTCCCAAGAAAAAACCACATTATAACCTATCTTTATTAGGATTAGCACTAGAATAGGAGGTATCATTATTTGATTTAAAGGTGGGAGGATTTAAATCCTTCTCTTTCTTAGAAATAAGTTCATGAGATTTTGAGTACTTCACTGTGCCCCTCTATATCAGCTTATCTTACTCCCAAATCAAGTTAGAAATAAAGGTATATAAATAAGGTATCTTCCATGTGGCTCTAACATCACATCTTTTGGCATGGAAGGTGGACACAAAAACATAATAGTTTGGACCCAATTTGGAGAGTATAGATAGAACAGGTTGATTTTATTCATTATCTATTCCACAGTATTTTAATTTCAACCTCAAAGATCTAAACTTGGTGAATAAATCATGTAGGGTGTCAAATATAATTCATCTCAAACTAATGAGCTCAATCTCCAAATCATGGACTCTCATTGCATCCTTATTGCTAAGAAGATTTTCTAGTGTGGTCCATACTTCATTAGGGGTTGTATTAGATTATTTGTGAAATAATAGATTAGGAGAGTCATAAAGACACCATAGTCCTTAGACTTTATCACAATGATTAAACCATTTAATTTTCTTTACTTTTATTCTATGTTTAGTCCCTTTTCCCATTATAATTTAATGAAAACCCTTAGATAATAAAATGAGTTCCATTATATATTTCCATTTATGACAATTAAATGGTGTTAGAGGACTTAATGAGGTTGAATCCATAGTGTATAAAAAGGTGGTTCTAGAAAGTAAAGAAGAAATGCAAAAATATAAAATTACATACACCACATAGTAACCCATTATGACTATCAGAGTAACCCACTTAAATTTTAAAATACAAACACACTCATATAAACATCGTAGACATATGAGAATGTGTCTTGAGTGATTACTACATAAGTACAAGGAATTTGAGGGATGTAAGACTTAGTTGATAATGCATCTATGAGAATACAAGAGAAAGTTTTAATGGAGTTTTAGTGGGATCAAGGTGAATTCCAATGTGTGGAGCATAAAAAATCAATTCCTTTTGAAGAAAATGGCACTCAAATTTGAGTTACCAATCAAAATATATGTATGTTTGAAAATATTACTCACATAAAAAATTTGGGTTGAAAAAGTGGTGGATTTTTTTTGAAAAAAATTTCCAAACAAAGATATAAGTTGCCTTGGAGAAAAGTTTGGATTATGGGTGTAGTCAAAACACATGATGTTATAATTTTGGATTACATGTAGTCAAAAATCTTGACATGTTAGACTTATGTATTTCATATTAAGTAAGAGTTATGATGCTAGGTATGATGATTATTATTGGAGATGATCATCTGATAGGTACAAGGGGATGTGAGATTTATACAAATTCACTAAAATACCAAAGATGATAAAACTCAATAAAAATATCTAAAAGATCCACCAAACATCTCCAAAAACTTATAAAAACCTAGAAAAACATTTTTGCTTGGAGAACCTAATTGTATAAATTTGCGTAAAATCATCAAAAATCCCTTGAAACCCTCCAAAATGGTGGACATTGACTATCACAAAACTAGGTCATGTTTACAAAAAAAATTAAGGTTTTGACACCTTTTGAATATGATGGGACTATCCATTTTTTTATTTTATACTCTAGATATATAGTTCACATATATTTTCATGAAATCCCACCAAATCTTTAAAAACATTAAAAGTCAAGAAAGCTAGCAAGAATGCATGTAAGAAGTATCTTATTGAGGATTTCAAAAAGGATAAAATGGTTGTCAGTTTAGAGCTCTAATACCATGCTATATTGTTCCAAGATCTCCATATGTCTAAGATTTCATAAAACTCCTAGAAGTAGGTGAAGTCAAAATCACCATAACAAAAGTTACATCAAATGCATCAAAACATTCATTCATCGATTAGCCAAAGGGTACAAATGAGGTGCATTATATATTTATAAATTAGGTCAATGAAGAGGAAACAACTCAACTCACTATTATAATATACATTCATTTTATTTTCCCTAATGATAGTAACAACTCTAAGTAAGTTGACTAAAATCTATGTTAGTAAAACTGCAAGTGGGAGAAAAACTACATCAACAAATAATAAGTTATTCAAGCATATACTATATAAATTTTATGTAACATTAACTATAATTATGGTAGGTCAATCCCATATATGGATAAATGGCTAAGGAAGAATGTGAACATGAGTCATGTATGCATGCATAAGCAAATTATTTTAGATATTGGTAAAATATGGCATTGTTAAGTGTGTAACATAAAATATGACTATTTATAGGATTACATAGTGTTTTAACATAAAATAGTGAGATCTTGAAGATGAATAATATAAAATTTAGTTTTCTAAGTCTATAGATAAGTTAAAGAATAGGAAAAAGTGTGCACAAAATTAAATGTGTATGCATAATTCATGTATTTCAAATAAATATCTAATTAATTTTGTCAAGTGTCTAGTTCTAAAATTTGGTGTCTATATAACAATTATAGTAGGAAGATAACATTTCGATATCATAATGTGAATGGAATAATATGAACAAGCACAAATGGAAAAAAAATAAAATAGAAAAAATTGCATAAGATGATTTGTTTTCAACCACAGAATAATGATACAACATATTTTCAAAAACCATAAATTTTGACATAGGAATCTGTATGATCCCTTTTATAAAATAAAATTATTTCAAATAGATACATGCAGATGTAAGCAGCACTAGCCCCATAGTGTTTTTTTTTAAAAAAAATAAGAAGACCGTAAATTAACCATTTACAGAGGAGAAATCATTTTATTTTTATTCTCGTTATGTTTATATTCCTTCAAATCTATTTTTTCATAACTCAATACAAAATTTAGTTTCAATTTTCACTCAAAATTCATTTAGACACATAGAGAATAAGGAACACTTAGTTGATGCTTTTACATAATAAGGGTCACTTGCTATATTCTAAAAACTACTAAGAATAGGAAGTTAAAATATCCTAATATTACTTTTTATTTTGATAGTGGGGTAGTTTTGCATTAAAAGTTTTGTATTATTTCAATATTTTATGTATTATATTATAATAATGACGAAGAATTAAAATTATTGTTTACTTTTCAATTTTATTCTCTACAATTTTTTTATTTATGTGTTTTAATATTTTTTTACTCTTGAATCTTTCATATTTTCATATCTATATATGTCCCCTCATCCACCTAAAAACCTGTGAAAAATGTTTCAATAATATTGACGTTATAATAGGTAAAACTATACTCTTTTTCAAGAGAAGAAATAAATCATGTTTACACCTAAATGATTGAATTTGAATTTTCAATGTAAATTTTATTCAAATAAACTTTTAACTAAATAAATAAATTCTCTTGTAAAATACTTGAAAAAAAAAATAATAAAAAACTAATTTAAAAAATTAAAAAATTCATCAAAAAAATAAAACAAACGATTAAATTAAAAATGAAATTCATTTAATACTTACCCTAAACATCATGTAATTTTTTCATTTACATACAATCTTTCTTATAAAATGCTAAAACTATTTAATTAAACATCATGTATTTTTTTCATTTACATACAATCTTTCTTATAAAATGCTAAAACTATGTAATTATACTCTTCTAAATTTTAGAGGAGATGATTGATTCTTATAAAAATTAAGTAGACAATATATATCTTCCTCAATATTTTAGGCAATGCCTTCTCAAGGCTAGTGAAGGTGGTCTCCTTTCATTTTAATTTATGTGCATGAGATAAATGAGTCTATGAGGAAGGCATATAGTACAAGGATATGAAATAATATAATAAGGTTAAAAATCAGTAAAGTCAAAAATAAAAAAATTAATAAGGTAGCGGGTGGGTTTCGAGGGACCTCACCTTATGGTTGTTTTGTTTTGAAAAAACATGAAAATTTTGATTTTCAATATAAATAGGTGGTGGATGCAATGTTTGTGTGACCTACAATTGAATATTTGAGAGGAGTGAAAGTGAGAGGTTGAATGAGTTTATGTCTTCTTCTAATGCATCTTTTACAATGTTAGGGGTGTGTAGGAGGATAAAATAACGGAGGTGATAATGTTGATAGTGAAATATGAGTTTTTATGATATATTTTTTATAATAAAAATGTTTGATGATGCGCTAAAACTATAATATTTTTTCAACTTTAAAAAAAATGGTATTCATCAAAATTATTTACAAATAATTAAAATATTAATTTTAAGCTATTTAAATGTAAATAATTAATAAGTACATTATAAAATAAATTACATTTTAAATTGTATTAAAAAAATTAATTTAAAAAAATATCTTTAATCTAATACTATAAAAAACTATTATTTTTTATAATTTGAGTTCCAAAAATATAATAATAAATATATACATTAATCATCATTTTAAACAATATTTTATTTACTCAATTTTATTGTTTTGTTCTAACTTTAAATTGATTGTCAATTTTAAAAAATTCATCAAATTTTATATTAGTAGTTACTTCTATCATGATATAATAAAGTAAAATTCAATAATACAATCTTATTTATCATTAATAATATGTATTGAAAATTAGAAAATTTAAAATATAGTAACTAATATATACATTAATTATCATTTTAAATTATATCTTATTTAATAAATTTAATTATTTTGTTCTCACTTTAAATTGATAATCAATAAAAAAAATTGTCACCAAGTTTTATATTGATAGTTATTTTTATTATGATATAATGAAATAAAATTTAATACATTACATTTTATTTGTCATTAACACGATATATTAAAAATTAAAAAATTTAAAATATATATTTTTCATATTTATTATTAATAAAACAAACAATTATTTTAAATATGTAAACACCAATTAATATATATAATTATGCATTCATTAAACTTCCTTAGAATTAATACAAATATATTTTTCAAATATATTTAAATTAAAAAAAATACCATAATTTAATATGCTAAACTTATATACCACCACATAATTCTAACCTTTAAAATTATAGATTAAAAGATTAAAAAATATTATATTGACACAATTTTAAGCCACATTTACATTACAATTTAGATCGACCCAATAAAACATTATAATTTAGATGGACCCAAGAAATCAGTTAATAATATTAAAAGGACCGAATTGGTGATATTAATTACACAGCATGTAGTAGTGGTTACCCGATCTCGGGAGCAGCTAAAGTGGCGAAGGCCCGAACACATGACTCAAGCCGATCTCTTTTGGACCTATGTGATCTGGTTTTGATGAGGCACATCCACTAAACCCAGGCATGCGAACCGTATTCTTTACATCCTTAACCCTTCTAACACTTTTTGTCCATTGTTATCATTTGAAACGTAAAACAAAACGACGGCATATATGATACATTACATTTTGAGAATATGACAGGGAAATATTGAACGGTAATGACGTTTCATATAATGACTCCACATTATACAAAAATAAAGGTACTAATCTAGGTTCAATGCATTTGCATTTTGCCATTAATATTGTGGCCCGGAATGAAATATCTCGTGAGCGACGGACAAATCTCCTCGATCCTTTTGTGAGCTTGTAGTGCGTTCTGGTTTTATATATAGCATATTGTATTGCAACCTCATCACGCAGTGGGTGTGAGACGAAATATTACATAAATTAGTATTGTTGTTGACGGCTCTTGGAATTCCCTCAAACACTCCAGTGGAATAAGATTGAACATCGCTACATCACAGAAGTGTTTGGGGGGACTCTGGGAGGCACTCAACTTCCGGCGAACTGTGCTGCTGAGTTGGTAAATATGTTTCATATTGTACTCCATTTTTGTCTTCTTTAATTAAATTTCTTCGGTTTTCTCATATTTTTATGAGTGATAGATTAATTAAAAAGTTTAATGTTTTGTTTTTTTTTTTTTAAAATTTTCGGGGTACGGTGCTCAGGAAATTTTATATTAATTGTAACTTTGGAGTGAGAAGCTCATTTGCGATCATTAATGATATTTCTTCTTTTGTAGAGGAGAATAGCTGGAATATCTGTTGCAAGGTTTTCGACCGTAATTGTTATTTTTGTTGGTTTGTATAACATATATTACTTGTCTACACGCTGAGTGATGGGTAGCATATAAAAGAGCGAAAGCTGCAATCTTTGTTCATTTTGATAACTATACCCATGGTGACAAATATAATTTTATTAGTTTTAAAAGAGGAAGATTGCATCGACACTTTCACTCACTCATTCTTATTTTTTAATGGCACGTTAAATAACAATGTAATTATACTGGCTCTCTTCCCAACAGACCTATCATCCCTATTATTAATCCGACTAATATGATTAACTTAAAATAAGAGATATATTTTCAAAATCTAATCCGACTAATATGATTAACTTAAAATAAGAGATATATTTTCAAAATCTAATCCGACTAATGTGATCAACTTAACATTGGAAAAAACAGTGAAGGCTTTTCATGATGAATGTTTACGATTATATTTTTTTTAAGAATAAAGAATGTTTAGATTGTAGATTTAGATTTTTTAATAAGCAACGTAATATTTTGAGAAACGTTATATTATATTTATTAAATTTTTAGATACTAATAAATATAAATAAATTATATGTATTTTAATTTTATTTTTTTATTTATTTTTTAATAAATTGTAAGAAATAAATTTTACTTATAAATAATAATTAATGAATTATAATAATTAATGAATTAGAAGATTAAATATCATATATTTTAAAAAAATTAATAAAATTAGTTTAAATCTTAAAATAAAAATAGATATGTAAGTAAGAAGTTAGTTAAGTATAAGAATTCAAATAGGAAATCAGAAAGGTGTTAGGAATTTTAAAACAAAATAACTATATTAAAGGAAATATTATGAAAACTATGTAATATTAATAAAGACGAATTAAAATAAATCATTTAGAAGATTTGAATGTACCATTAATAGGTTAATCACAATAGATGTTTTATAACTTTATGATAGGGATTTTTGATTAAATTAATGATTCGATTTCAAAAGTTTGAAATTTTGTACCACTTTCCTTAATTGTTACTTGAAGTAGTGATCTTGCATAGCTAAAATGTTGGTGTTATCATTACAAGTGAGTTGTGGATGGATTTAACCACTTCCTTTTTTTATTTTTCTATCATGTTCATTGATTCTTGTGTAGATCGAACATCCCAACTTACTTATATACAAGTGCACACCAAGGTATTTTTTAAGGGTCTATTCACCATCAATTTGCTAATTTTTTATAAATTTATGAAGTTTTAGATTAATCAGTAAATCATTTTTTGAAAACATATTTACAAAACTTTCTTATAAAATGTAAATAAATTTATTAAATTATCTAAAATATACATGTATCAATGGTCAATTCTATATTTTTCCTTATAACATGCATATCATACATAATTTTTATAATTTTCAATAAAGAAAACTTTCACCTAAACTTAAATATTTTGAAAAAAAATTCATTAAAAAATATCCTACCTCATACACAAATTACTAATCTTCAAAAAAATTACTTCTAAGAGTTGGTTCTAGAAGATCTTTGAAAGACTATACCAATATAACTTATTTATGTGAAGTAAAGAACCAGTTTTAATATTAATATTCTTTAAAAAAAAATTAAATCTTGTTAGAGATCATATTAATGTACTATATAAAATCGGTTAACTTTCTAATATTAAATTTTCTAGATTGAACACTCACACAAGAATTTATTGTCAATTTGAAAGTTCAATAAATTTGCTTTCCTTTGTATTTATTTTTCTTGAAAACTTTGATCAAATAGTTAATCTCTTATTTTAAATAATTTTTTTTTTAATAGATTCTTAAAGCTTTTATAATTAAAATATTTAGGAGTTAATTTTTTAGTTAAATGATGATGAAAAATCATATAAATAAGTTGAATTTCTGTAGAATTGGTAGGTAAAATTTCCATCTAATTTTTTCGATTAAAAATATCTAAGAAAGAAAGATTACCCTTAAATTCTAATTTATTTGTAAAATAAATAGTATTCATAATATTATTATATAAAAATGGTATTCGTCTAATTTTTTCAAACCAATATGCTAGTTTACTTGTGTTCCATCAATGTAATTTTTCCACTATTTTTTGCTTAAAATGAAAGGATTTGAAAAGATTTTTGTTCTAAGTCAATTAAAATATTTTATAAAATATCTTTAAAAAAAAAGGAAATTATAGACCCTTCATAACCTATTATATTTTTTCATTAATAATACCCCTACATTGAAGGAGGTTGAATTTAGACAACGTTCCACTAATGGGGTTGTCCCTTCATTTAATTTCCTTCTAACCGCCTTAATTGCTTAAATAATAAGTGATTTTTTTTTAATAGTGATGCAACATCAAAGCTTAGTACAACCTCATCATTGGATACATTTTTCATTTTAATAAAATCAACAAAATTCATAAGAGTCTTCTTACCAATGGTTTGGTATTGTTAGCTAGGTAATAAATAAAGGGATGTGTTTAATAATCATTGGTGTCCAAAATAATTTTTAACAAGACTCACTTATGAATTTTTGGAGTGACATGCATCGTGGGTTTATTTATTTTTGTTAAGAGAAAAGAATTTCTTCATTCTTCATCAAGAGAGGATTGATTAGTATCCATTTGAGAATTTTTCTAAGTGTTTTTTTATATATTAAATTATTCAATAAATTTTTATAATTTTTATTATATTTTATAAATAATTTAAAATCTTAAATTTATAATCTAATTTATTCATTAGAAATATTACATTTCATTTATTTATTTTAGTGATAACAATGTTATTATTTATATTAAGTTTTTTTTAAGTGTATTGCATTCATCCCTACATATATTTATTTCAAATGATTTGGCTCAATTTAAAATCATATAAAAGTATTATTTTACCCATTTTATTAATATAATAATAATTTTTTTAAATGTTTGTGATCTCAACCAAGAAATAATTTCTAACAATATACTTATAAATGATTACAGGATCTAAAATATTTTTTAAAATGTTAAAAAAGGCTATGAAGGGAAATAGTATATAAATAATCTACTAGATTTCCCTCCCAATGATATACAACTATATGAGATAAAACCCTTACCAATCAGATGCATAAGAATTTTTAATTAAAAGCAACAAGATATATTAAAACTACACCATATTACAAAGAGGGAAAACTAGTCTCAAAGAGACTTCTGTCAAACCAAATCTAGAAAATCATGAAGATTTAGATTGAATAAAGAAAGACAATCACTACAAGAGGAAGATCCTCTCATACCCATAAACAAGGTATAAAAGCTTGTTTCTCTACAAAAAGTACATAAAGAAATGTCAAATAGAAATAAATGGGGATCAAGAATCCATTAAATCAATTAAGTCAACATTTATGAATTCACTAAATGCTTTGTTTAGGTCCAAAATAGGATCTTCTTGATTAACTCCGATATAAATCTTGACGCTATCAGAATTAAATATTGATTTGGCCAAAAAATTAGTACCCTGATGTCCTTCCCTTTTAGTATGGTTCCATTACACACCATTAGAATCTTGTATGAGGATGTATGTGTTTTCCTTAGATTCATTCAACTACCACTACTGGAGATGAGGGGTAGACTTTTGGTTTAAATGATCAACCAAATTTCTTGAATCATATTATAAAATAATATCACCAGGGTTCTTTCACTTTTCTATATGAAGAGTTTGGCAAATGGCCTTAAGATTGATATAGTTATTATAAGAAACACTAAGACTAGTAAAAAAAAACTTAACATTGAAATGATGATCATGGCAACAACTCCCATTCCAAGATTTACAAGATTATATTTTGAATCTCCATTAATATTAATTTTAACCAATCTAGGATGAGGATGAATCCATTTCATCAGTTCATGATGTTGAGCACTATTGAAAGAGGTAGAAGAGAGAGAGATGTCCCATGGATACCAAGTCTCATTAAGATTCTGAATCACCACCAAGAACTCGCTTGAAAATATTGAATCTAAACATCACAAGATTTTTTTAAATTAGCTACTATTTTATCCCAAATTTGACTTATATGCCTAGTTATACCATTTAAAATCCTTTGATTTCATTCCAACCAAATATTCCAATAAATTAAACTAGGATGGGTATATTACAACAAATTAAAGGATTTTAGCTTTGAAGAAGATCAAAAATGATTCACATTAAAGTCTTTGATATATTCATAATTATTCCAAAAATTTACCATCAAATCACACCATAAATGATGAAGGAAATTTGTAAAAGGGTGATCTAAAAGAAGATGTCTTTTAGATTTCTCATCTTGAAGACCCATGATATATCTATTTCGATAGAAAATAACTCTTCTTTGAATTTTATCATGGTGTAGAAATTTTTATAGAGCTACAAGGTACACATAAAAGTATTGACCTTAAGCTAACATTTTGGGTGCCAAAACATGGTTTCAAATCTTAGAAATATTAACTTCCATGTTTTCATCCAAAAGAGTTTTATAAATAGTTTGCACTATGTAAAACCTAGAACCCTACAAACCCAATCCAAGGAAATTTGAATGTGTATCTAAAGAGACTTTCTAATAATTAATAATATAATATAATTAGCCAATGAAAAGAGGGAACTGTTGACCAAGCCGCAGACAATTAGGCTTCCATTTATAACCTTCCACTCCATCTTGCATGACTACATATTGAAAATCAAATACATGACTCCAACATGCTTCAACACATTTTTATTTTTATTTTAGAAGATCATAAAATCCCACATAAAGAGGGATATGTTTATCCCATGAATCTTCCCAGAAAAGAGTCAGGCAACCCTTCCCCATAATCCAAAAAGGGCTGGCTTTAATAAGACTACTTCTCAATTTCATTGTTTTTCATGTCTAAGAACCCCTACCAAGGGTCAACATTCTATAGATAAAAGAATGATTATATATATGAAACTACTTAATCTTAATAATTATTCCCCATAAAGCATGTTCCTACACACACCGGCTCCAATATAATTTAGTAGAAAATGTTATATTAATGAGGAAGGATCACAAACCTAAACACCTCAGTCTTTATGATGATATATTTATTTGAATTAACCAAATGCCATTTATTTTTATATGTATTTACTTACCAAATAAACTATCACATCTTCTAGTCTAAATCATGATGAATGCATTTTGGAGTAGCAAGATCCATAAATGTGTAAATCAGGAGATCTTGAATCACATATTTAAGAAGGACTATATAAACTATTTGAGAAACATAAATGTGAGTCCAATGATTAATGTAATACTAAATAGAATCCTATATAGCCTTCTAATTTTTACCCCAAAGAAATAAGGGAAATAGATATGCCTAAATATTTGAAATGAGGAGAACCAATTAGGAAATGAATAATATTATCATTCCAATCCTAAAGATAAGGGTCGGTATGAAAATAGGAAACTTCATATTTCTAATCATTCAAAATCTGATTCGAAGTAGTCATCTAAATGTCAAAAGTTTGCCTATGAGCTAAAGCTTTTGTTAAAGTGACATTTCCCATCAAACAAGTGTTTTCCACAAATTGAAGATGTGAAAATGAATCCATACCTTCCACTACGTGAAAGCTAGAAAGAAAATTTAGATGTTGTAAAAACCTCCCCAATCCTTCTACTAGAATGAGAATCAAATACAGGGAAAGAGGATCACCTTAACGAAAACTTTACTCATCATGGAAAAGAGATTAAGAACCATTTATAAGGAAAATATTTTTATTAAAAGAGTATAAAGAAGCTAAAAATTAATACCCTATATTAGAAATCTCTAGATTATTATTAAAAATAATTGCTTAATTTTCATAATTAAAAATATTCAATATAAGTAGCTAGAAAGTTTTAAATTATACATTAGTTAATGCTGTCTCATTTGTAATTAAATTAATTGTATCTTTGGAACTTATCAAGATCTCAAAAAATTCATTAGATATATGACAATCTGAACAAGTGAAAACATGAACGACCTTATGCAGATAAACTATACTAGGTTTGATTTTTTTAACCCAATGTTAACACTATCTACTTAATCCCTAAAGCAATTATGGAAAAAATGTAGAATAAGGTTAATTAAATAAAATAAGAATAAAATGATCATTTTTAAAATTAATCATATATTCTTCAAATGAAATTTAGTTATTATTCCCAATTTTGTGACTATTAAAACTAATTACATTTAAAATATTTAAATTATTTCAAAGTATTAATTAAAAGGACATTTCATAAAGAGAATTATACCATATACAAACTAAATATTAAAATTTAAAAACAAATAAATAATCCCTTGAATCTAAAGGTGATAAAATATTATATCATAAATAAATAATACTTAGGATTTATTTATAGAAATGTAATCACCTAATAGTTATAATTGGATACTAAGAGTGTCACTTGACTTAACCTATCTCTAGGCTATGCATAAACATATCCTTTATCATTAGATTTAATTTTCCATTCATTCAACATACCAAATTACCTATAACTACTCAAAGCACAATCCCAAAATTATCATCTCAAAATCCATTCTAAATTACTTAGCAATTTATAAAGATGACATTAGTGCCAAATTTAGGACATTATAAATACATGGTGCTAGTGTCCCTAATTGGGTGATACTATCCTTATCCCTATCTCTTCCCGAAAAATATTTTTTCAAATGTGTTCCCTTCCTAAGGTCAGCCTAAGATAATTTTCTTATTCACACAAGAAAAAAATGTAATAAATAAAAGTCTAATCCACCTCTATTCACTAGATGTAAAATAGATGCAAAGGTTATTAAAACCAAAGACAAAGTTATGAAAAATCAATGTATTTTATGCCTATGCTTCCCTAATTTCAGTATACTACCATCTACAATAGCCCTAATCCCATTTTTAAAATATTTCAAAGCTTAAGCACATCCAAGGCAGCCAAGGCCACTCTCATTCTAGCATTCACTTGCACATACATTAAACACTAAGTGGGATAAATACATCAAGCTTGATCTCTCTTTAGAGTATTGGTATTTAGGAAATTCTCTACACCACAAGGTGTTGAGGATGTCTAGTCCATTTCAATAACACATATAAAATTATTTGTCATGCCATACTTTCATGGAGATTAGGGTTTGCATATGAAATCAAGGTTTGTAAGTACAATACAGAGGTCTAGGTTTATACCACATAATAGTAGGACATATAGACATAAGTTTAGGTGATTCCATAAAATAGGAATAGTCCTATAAAGGTGGCATTAGTGTCATATGGACACTACACATAGATGGTGCTACTATCCAAACTAGGTACAACTATCTAGTGAGAAGATGAATAATATAATCCTATTGACAACACAAACTACTACCCAGATCTGAACTTTTAGAACCCAAATCATCTGTGATAGACATTTTTTAGATATGTCTATATTTATCCCTATTTATTATTATTATTATTATTATTATTATTATTATTATTATTATTATTATTATTATTATTATTATTATTATTATTATTATTATTATTATTCAAACAAGGTTAAATATCATAATAAATTAGTACTTAATTATTGCATATTTACGTGACTGATTTAAGAATCTCAACCCCTTAACCAAACATGTGAATTATTTTTGTAAAACCTTAAAACGTTAAATCACTTGGTGAACCCATCTTACCTCGGATATTGCATAAACCCCTAGCTTGCATTCATATAAACTTTATACAATAAATTTAGGGCTACCTACTTTTGATTTTATTAATTTATTTAGACAACCTAACTAATTAAAATGAATTTTACATTAGGTTTTTAATTTATTTTACATCTAATTTACATTATTATAAAGAAACCCTAGATTCAAAAGCCCTAATCCTTGAAATTTTTTTGGTTTGTATCCTTTTTTACTTATACTCAGAATTCAATTCCAAAAATATTGTGTTTTTTTCCATATATGAATTTTTAAATATTCCATAGATTACTATTCTTAAAAGGTGGAAAATATACAAAGCTTGTTTTCCTACCTTTCAACTTACAATGGTAGAATTTAACAGCAGATTTGATGAGAGTAATAAGCATCAATTAAAGAAATTGTATCCAAACATAAGGATATCCAAGATGATTTCATAAACATCCTTCAATAGGAAATCTAAAATAACAAAAATGGTTAACCTTCAATCCCTTAAATTAATGAAGTTGTTCCACCTTTAGTGGGGCTCACTCAACCAACTCATATATCATAACCCAAGATTTTTATTTGACCATCAATGATAGTTACACCACCATTAGCTTTTTCTTATCCTTAAGATGTATAATCTCTTAAGCAGTAGCTTATTACTCTATAATCTAAGGTATTACATCATGAACAGGGAGCATTAAAGCCATCACATGCCTTAGATTGTAACAATATCTTACACATACCTTTGGCACATCACATAGAGACAACTCCTTTACCATCAAGTATCATGCCACCCAAGATCAAATTATATGATATAAAGGATGAACTAGATTATCATCTTATATCCTTTCATCCAATATGCTTGGATAATGCATCTAATCATTGGCTTTTTATGATGTTATTTCCATGTAGTCTTAAGGACTATGCCCTAAAATGGTTCTATGATTTGCCAAATCAATCTATCACAACATTTAATCCTCTATAAAATATGTTCCTCGAACACTTCTATATCAACATCAATGATAAGATATCATATGCACAAGTGATACAACTCATTGAAAGTCAAATGAGCCCATAATTGATGATGTCTTATAATATGAGACAATATTATGAAAATTGACTAGCCCCATGGCAAACAAAGAGCATAAAGATATATTTAAATAGATTCTACTACCAACACTTAATGAATTTATCTTATTTAATAATTTTCCGATATTTAATGATATTTACCACATATTTATGGAAATAAAGGTGAAGCTCTTAGTAATGAGCAAACTCAAATACACTAATGGATTAGATTCAGCTATTAAGAGTAAAAACAATCCTCCATACAAGGTAAGGGACATGAAATAAAAATCATCAAAAAGCCATAGTCAACATAATTTTAGGGCATTCTCCTATATTAGTTTTATCAAATCCTTAGCATAGAGTCTTCACTAACTTACTAGAGTCACCAGCACAAGTTTTAAAATAGATATTACAAACCAATGTTATATTTCTCCCTCACATTAAAGAGGTTGATACGACATGGCCTCTTCCAAATATTTATGATTCAAATTCATTTTTTGAGTATCACAGGGCACTAGGCTACATAATAAATAGATGCATTATCTTGAAAAGTAAGATACACTATCTCATTAAGGCTAATATTATTGATGTGGGTACACCCATAGAGGCATCAAAACAATAAATAGAGGAAAAGGAGCTTAATATATTTTTATATCCTTTCCCAAAGCACATAGCTAATGAGGCAAGGGGCACATTAGGTGTTCACTATATATATCAAGCTCATCCACCGCTAGCTTCTTATCACATGGTCTTAAAGGAGACATATCCACTACATTAAAATATTGGAATGTATTACACTATAGTTCCACCTAGACCACTTATCACATTTTTAGAGAAGCAGATTGTCGATGATGACATATATTTACATATCTTCTTCATATGAGCATAAATAAACCACCATCATATCCATAATGTTATAGTTAAAAATAGGTCAAAAACAGAAATGTACACCATGACACTTTTATAGTACTTAGGCTATATAGAGTGGTATATATTCCTTATAGATACAATCATTAGTGGTTTAAGTGGCCATGTTCAGATCTCCATTTGGGATATTATACTTCTAATATAGGTTAGACCAACACACATAGCAACTCAGTTCCTAGTTATACCTTTTGTAGGTGTATTTGATATATTATTTGGCAAGCCATGGCTACATCACCTCCAAGCCATACCATCTATAGTAAACTTATGCTTGAAGTATATACATGCTAACTAGGCGGTTAAGATTGAGGGTGTCTTATATGAGTATCCTCTTCCCATCCCATAGGAATTTCCAACATAGTTTCTAGCTATAGTTCTGGCATTGACACCCATTATATTTACAATTCCACTACTAGATATTAGATAATTATCAATTACAATAGATATTACATCACCTATGCATACATCATAGTGTTCAACACAATCCTTAGATCAAACCAAGTCTACTTCGATGGTATCTACACACATACATACTTTACCTTGGATATCATTACTAGAGAGACCATTACATCAAAGATACATCAAAAACCCTTGAGGATATTCCTTTGCTAAGTTCATATTGAGATTAATTATATTAAAGGCTAGGGGTTATCCACATGGGGTACCTACAATACCTATAATTTCTACTTCTAACATACGGGTACATAAGACCCATAAAGTTCACAAGGCATCATAGTTAGTACCACAACATCATAGCATCACTACATATTTATATCATACAACACACCAGATCATGGGCTTATAGTTTCCCTTTCACAAGAAATGCATGATCATAGTTCCCTTCTTCAACACAGGTCACAGTGATGGTGAGTCTCCCATTAGACTCATAGCTTCGTATGTTTCCTACCCTTTTATATAATTCTTTATCCGTATTGCTCCTTATACATAATTTATTTTCATTTGCTTGTACATAGCTTATACTCATATAACACAAAAGTTATATAATATGTCAAATTATAAAAACATTCAAATATTTAAATTTTTTTTCTATAGATTGTATGCATTACTATGTTTACATTTCGATTACTTTTCAGATATTGCATTTGATAGTTATCCTAGTATAGTTGGATTTACCATATACTTATGCTTTACTTGTTCTTGTTGAGTGCTTGCAGTTTTTACATAAGATTTTGGTCTACTACACTAATCCAGACTAGTTATCATCTACCCATTAGGGGCATTTACACTGATCCAATATACATTGCTACATCTTCCCACATGGGGGCATCTCTTACATAATTATTATAACCAAGTTTTATCTTTAAATACTATACATTCTAGTACAAACATTGATTTATCTTTATATTGATCATTGTTCCTCATTTCTCAAATATTTTGCTAACTATCACTAGTTAGCCTCATCATATATGCATCCTAACATCTACATATATGTTTATTAAATATTTATAAATTATTTCATTTTTAGTTCTTAGAGTAGACTTGATTATGTTTCCTATGCTTATTCCATCTTTGAGGGAATTTGAATATTCCATTGTCTTTGGCTAACATGTAACATCTCTATTTGGACATGTGCCCATGCCTCTTGTGTGTGCTCTTCCATACTTCTATATGCAGACATTTGAACATATCCTTCTATGTCAATCTATGTTAAATTGCTTTTTACTTATGTATGTGAACATTTGAACATGTCCTTGTATTTCTTCATTCTCATATTTCATGGCATGTACCCATGTCCCTTGTACTATGGCCCCTTACCCTACCTTTTGTGTGCCTAATGTGTTTATATGTTTGATTCCTTATATTATTTTTCACCTTGACACTTGTATTTATTTTTTACACACACACACCAATTTTCATACCATGAGAGATCTCATGTATCTACCCTTCTTACATGGGAGCCTTGTTGGACATCATACCCCATACCCCTAGGTAGTTACTTAGATTTTGATATTACATACATTACTTACATATATCTTGACACCATTTTTAAATTATATATTACAACATACATTTTACATTACCTACTTATGCTCAAATACATTTACATTCTGATGTTATGTTTATACATTATATTGGAATATCATTCACATGCTCCTGTTAACACATTTTATAGAGCTACTTATTTAGAGGAAATTTCTTACACCTATTTCACAACAATCCTCAAAATATGGCACATTTACATGGCTTTGTCATAGCGATTAAGATCATAATTTACTATTCATATATATGTTTCAACACACATACTCAGTTTCATATATTAGACTCACGATAGACATAGAATAGAATAAAGGTTCAAAATTTAATCCATATCACTCAAAAATTAGAACAAGTAGTAATTATTTCCTAGATTGGGACACTAGCACCATAAGATGATACTATCCACTATAAGGAACTACTATCCATTAATCCCAACTTCAAGATAGTGCAAACCATTCAAACCAACACACCAAGTATAATACAAATTTACATTGATATAGTAATATGTTTGGTTAATATGTTTAGATGTAACTCAGATTCATTCAATTCATCTCAAATCCATACCAACTACTCAGACTTGGGGGAACCATGCATGATATGGTCACTCATGCATTCAAATTATTTACACAGGTTCAATAATTACATGATTGATTTGGATTTAGTGTAATTACATACCAAATTATGGGCATGTGAATGGCATATAGAGTCCATATACTTAGCTTAATAAAGGTTGATGAGATTAAATAGAAATATCCATGTCATTCTCTATGATTTATACACTTTCTATCGCATTCCTTATTGTCACTAGAGTGATGCCTTACTCCATCTATAGTGGTTGGCATTCCCAAGTGGCCTAGGGCTACCTAATATATCTGGGTGGCCATAGAGCTGAATACATAGTTAGACTATACTACGTTAGATACTTTCAAAACTTTGTGTAGTATAATTATAGATGCATCTACTTGACACAGGGGAAATGATGGATTCATGGCCTGCTTTAGTTCTTGAGACACCTACATGAGATTATTAGACACACTTACAATCTTATCCAATCTATTCATAGAGATCAAGATCTACCGAACAAGGGTGGGTAATGATGGATCCAAACCCAAATTGAGTTCTTGAGCCACCAATATGAGGATTGAGCAAACCATCAACTCAATTCAAGTTATTCAATGATATGAGCACTATATACACTCACACAAATAGTTTATCATAAGGTTCATGTACTTAATATGGTGTATTCATTCCTTTCCTCTCTCTTTACTCAACTTTACTTGGTTATTTCATTTTAGAAAAGTCTTTTACTTTTGATCATTTCTTAAGTAAGGACTAATTTTTGCATGTTTCATTGCAAGACATTGATTTGGATCTCATGTTATACACATATAGATGTAGATTTTCATAATTAAACTCAACTAAATGGGATTTTATTCCAAGGTAAGTCTAGGTATGCTTCTTTTTCCTTTATACTAATCATTTCAATTTGTTACATGACTAGCACAAAATTAGGGGAAAATGTAATCACCTAAAAGTGGTAATTGGATGCTAAGAATGTCTCTTGAGTCAACCTATCGCTAGGCTAGCCATAGAGCTATCCTTGAGCATTAGACTTATTTTTATAATCATTAAGTAGACCATAATCACCTATAACTAGTCAAATCATAGTTCTAAAACTCTCATCTTAGATGTTAAGGTAAATTTATTAACAGTATATAAAGATGACATTAGCGCCACATTTGAGACACTACAACCATATGGTGCTAATGTCCCCAATTAGGCACTATTGTCCTTATTGCTAGCTCTTACCAATGGATAGTTTTTCAAATGTGCGCCTCTCCTAAGGTTAGCCTATGATTATTTTCTTATCCACACAAGAAAAATAACCCTATAAATACAAGTCTAATACACCTTTATTCACTAGAGGGAGAATAAATACAAAATCTATTCAAATCAAAGATAAAGTTGTGCAAAATCAAGGTATTTGATCCCTACTCTACCCTAATTTCTACATACTGCCATCTATAACAGACATAAGCCTATTTTTAAAATATTTCAAAGCTTAAACACATTCAAGGCATCCAAGGCCACTCTCATTCTAGAATTAACTTGCTCATACATCAAACACTATGTTAAAGAACTGCATCGAGCTTGATCCCTCTTCAAAGTATTGGTATGTAGGTAGCTCTCTACATAATATGATGTTGAGGATGCCCATTCAATCCTAGTAACACACATAAAATTATTTTTCATTCCATACTTATAAGGATATTAGGTTTTACACATCAAATCAAGTTTTCCAAGTAAAATATAAAGCTCCAAGTTTTAGTCAGGCAGGAACATGACATACAGGTTCTTATATAAAATATCAATAATCCCTCAAAGGGGAAATTAATGCCTTATTGAGGGCACTAAACATAGATGGAACTACTATCTAAATATGGAGCTATTGTCTAGTGAATAAATGAATAATAGAATCATGTTGATGACACAAACCACTACCCATATCTCAACTTTCAGAACCTAGATCATTTGTGATAGTCAATTCTTAGATAGATATCTATATATCCATATTTATTGTTATTATTATAAATTCAAAGGTCATAAAAATTAGTACATAATTATTTCATATTTATTTTACAAATTTAGGCATCTCATCCCATTAACCAAACATAGGAATTACTTGTGTAAAATCATAAAAGGTTAAATCAAGAAACATATAAAAATCTATCATATAGTTACTTTATAAGTCCTTTGTATATTATCATTAATTCATACAATTATTATGGATTTTCTATATAGATTATTCATATAATTATTGCATATATACTATATTATAAATATAATTATAAGAATATTATATCACATTGATTTATGTCTTGATAATTATGTACATGAAATATAATACATCTAAAGTTATCTACAATAATTTTTAATACTTTCTAAATAATATTATTCATGCAACTCTACTCCTTTTTAAATACTCTTATGCTTACAACCTTTAACATCACTTACAATTACCCAAAGACTATTCAAACCAAAGCACCCTTACCCTTATCAATCAAGAAGTGAGATGTCTATACACCATAAACAGCACTAACAACTTTTAGATTACTTATTAATGATATAAAAATATATAAAAATTTGGTATTAATAAAAATAATACTAAATTCTTATTATTTACATTAAAAATTCATTATATCAACATTCGATTTCAAACTAGTATTGAATCTAATATGGGAGCTGTATCAATCTCTTATCTAGGTTGAACGTTATGTCCTTATAAATGACAAGATGACACATTTCACACTTTGAATACATCATAAAAATAATTTATAATATTATGTTCATGATTTTCATATAGAAACAACCTATTTTCAATTTCAACATATTAAAAATAAGGTGCTAAATACTATTAAGTTTCTATTATTTATATATTAAAATATCTCATTTCTTTATTTAAAATACATTTTTCTAGCCAAAGAGGTGTATAAAGGTGGGTAATGTGAATTATTTGTACCCAATATCACCCCTATTTAAATCTTTTTAGGTGTTTATAAAATAAATGTTGTTGTTTGGGTTGACTTCATGGTTACAATGATAAATGATAATTTTTAGTTTTAATTTAGTAGTTCTAGAAAAAAGAACCCATATTATATCCCAAATTTGATTTTAACTCCAATAATAATTGATTATCAATTAAATTAAAAAATATATAAATTAAGTTAAACTACAATTCTTTTTATGGATTGAGAGTGCCCTTCAAGAAGTAGAGAAAAACCATAGAAAATAAATGGTTACATCTTTATGTAAAAAGTCATTATCTCAAAAATTAAAAAACATATACTGTATCTAGAAATGACATAGGGTATATTATAGTAAAACTTTGTTTAAAAATTAAGTTTGAAATTGGTGAAGTTAAATCCCTTAATCTTTAGGACACTCAAATTTTCTATGAAATGCCTTTTATCAAATAATTCCATGAAATCAGTTACTTGGGATGTTTGGCAATTAATATTTTTTTTCACCAAAAAAAAAGACTGAGAGGAAGGTTCTGGGTGAGTTTTATTGAAGATGTGTCCTTTAAAAATTATTCATCAAAGAAACACTGATTCTTCTATATTTATTATTAAACTTAAGGCCAAAACATTTAATATTATTACATTTTAGATAACTTTAAAAAAATAAAAGATACATAAAAGGGTTTTTCAAGCAAGATCATTGGAAATAAAAAATAATAATTTAAAGGAGCAATATATTTATAACCACCCATCTATAAATGAATTTTAAGAAAATATTCTTATAAGACAAATATATATATATTTTTTAATATGATAAATATATATGCCTTTGAGTGAGATAGAATAATTAGGGTTTTGTTGTTGGAAATGGTCAATCCACTTCAAGGCTTGATTATTGATGTTACCTTTTGAGGTGGGTAAGGATTTCTTCATGTTTAAATCCATTCCCAAATGCTTTTTTGAATTATTAAAATATCTTGGCCTCTATCATTGTTGAATAGCTATGCCAATATGGTAGTCATAACAGGGAAATGGAGGTCGCAGATAATATATTAGGGTACAAAACCTCTCAAGATCAATGATCATTGTTTCAATATAGGAGTAGTGGTAGGTCAGTGAATGATCCATCATAGATACCTGGGCAACAAGATGAAGGGACCATAGGAAAAACTAGTGCAAAGAAGATGAAATTCCATCTAAATATTATGCAAGAAGAATAATACATCCATGTAATAAAAATAATAGATAATGAGCTTGAAATCACATTAGAATGACTCAAATATTGTGCCCTAATCTATAAATTCTTTGGATATTAGATATGTCTAGGTGATATGCAAAAGTGGTTGGACAAGAATTGGGGCATTTAGTCTGTAAATCATGTTAAACTTCTCTCTCAAGGTTTCTTTCAAGAAGTTTAAACTAATGCAAGGCAAAGGGATGAAAAATTCATAAGTGTGGAATAATTCATAGTTTGAATTGGCCTAAATATGCAGCCATGGGAAGAAGGGTTTAATCATGAAATTAATTATTTAACTATTATCCCACTCTAGATTCTTATGTACGATCTTATAAGTGAGTTTTGTCTTGAAGATTCTTTTAATCAAGTATAAAACTAGCATAGGGAATACATATGGTTGTAAAATACAACGTAGATCTAAATATTAGAATTTTATGAAAGACTCTATGTAAATTTCAATTTGTCAAAAGACTTCTCCCGACAATAAAATTCAAATAAGAAAAAAGGGAATAATTTTAATAATTAGACTATGAAAACATTACTTTGAGATGAAAAAACTATCCTATGTATGGTCACCTTGCCAAATATTTCCTAGAAAAAATATTAGTTGGATCATGGGAAATGTGTATAGGACATAAAAAAAAGAAGAAGAACAAAGCACCCAAAAATTTAAAAGCTGAAGGAGATGGAATCTCCAAAGAGGTTTGCTAGTCTCCAAGTAGAAAATATTTCTAAATATTTTGATGACAATGTGTTTGAGGAATCTCTCTTAGAACTCTCTAAAGTCGAAAATAATAATCATAATCTAGAATATATGAATGACATATAATCTAGCCCATAAGAGGAAGAAAAAGAAAAGGTCGATGAAGAAGATGCACATGAAGAGATTATGGGGTTTGAGGATTTTTCTCATTCTTAGCTTAAGGAATTGTTCAATTAGGTTAACAATATATAAATTATAAAGTTGGTCATTATATTAGTTCAAGGATGCAAGAGGAAACCTGGACAGCCGCTATCTTGAATTTGATAGATTTTGAAGCGAAAAGCAATATATAGAAATGAATTTAGAAGTAGATATAAAAAATGCTTATCAAAACACCAAAGTAAAAAATAAACAAAAAAAACAATCTTCTTTATGAAGAGGATAATCAAGAATATTAAAATTTATGAAGTCAACTCTCCACTTTAATGCAAATGGATAATACCATCACCCACAGTACCAATGAGCTAATAACCAATTCTTGCTAATAATTTATTATTTAAAAATGTACTGAGGTAGAATGGCTTAAAAATATCCCTAATGGCAAAATATAAGATTGATATTTTAATCTTATGAGATAATATATGATTTCTAGTGAAATGTCTCGAGTTGTAACTGATGTTCTCAATATTTTATGTTATTTTTATTATTTTAATAGACATTCATCAACCTTTTTTTAATGATAAGAAACTATAAATGTTTTTAAAACAAAAATATATAAACCATGTCGACTATGGTTTATCATTTTTTTCTAATATCAAAATATCCTCCAATAACCTAATCAACTAAGATATTTTTTCCCATCCATTTCCGTTGTTATTTTTGGGAGTGGTAATCATCAGGGGATTTAATTGATAAAAAACAAATAATTATTACCTGAATGAAGATGATGCATTTAATACATTAGTGAGAAGGATATTACCATTTTTGCACAAATAAGAAACCACTTAAGAACTTTAATCATTTACATGGTAAGTATGGTACTTGTAAGAATAATTCGTAGAGGAGGTAAAGTTGTAGAATGGGACATGAAAACATATTTAGTCATTTGGATAGGATTTAATTGTCTTGAAATATTCAAATCAGTGCTTCTTCTCAAGGGAAAATAATGTGCCTAGATATTACAACCACATTGTATAAACATATTTGGGAAAAAAACATACCTTAACATTACTACCACATTATCTAAGCATATTCCTTTAAACATCCAAGGATATCTCACAAATTCTCTAAATGCTCCCTTAACATTATATTTTAATAATAAGGATTGTGTGGTTTTTGTTGTAACTATTTGGAACTTAATCCTAAGGCCTCAATTAGGGGATATTTGGATCATTTGGTGGCAATGGTCCATTAATGCATGAACCTAGTTTCTTCACTCTTTTAGTAAAAGCATTGATTGGTTAAGAATGGCAAGGGAAAAATATATGATGGGGAAGATTGAAAAAGGATGTAAACTATATATTTCTAATCACCTAGATGAAATCCATTAAAAAGTAATGGTTATTATAGAAAATCAAATAAGATAATTTTAGCTATATTGAGGTTGGGGTCCTCATATACCCTTAATACTTATAAGGATTACTCAATGGAACAAATATTACATGTTATTCCTCCATTACCTAGAGAGGATACATATATCATATACCATAATGGGAATTGTTGTTACTCAACTACCAACATTTTCAATAAGTTTATCAATCACATAGAAACTATTTTCACTGATCAAATTAATTATTATGTGTCCTATCATGAAGTAAGGAGTGTAGCAAGACAATGTATCCCCAATACATAATGGGTAATCTTAAAAATTGTGTAGATAGGTTGTTGATCCTAATGGACCTAGAACATGCTCTCTTCTCCATGGTAGATGAAAAAATATTTATCTTGGATGGTTGACTAGAAAATTAATTCAATAATATGTGGTATAGTGAATGAGGATTTATACCAAGTGTATTTTGATGCTAATGAAACATAATATTTTGTAAAAATTATGAATCAAGATATGGGTGAACCCATTCTTAAACTTACTATTAACAGACAAAACATAACTAGTTACAGGCCCTTTTCTCTCCTTAATACCTCTTATAAAATTATCACTTAATCTATTAAATCAAAGGTAAGGTGTCATTTATTGTAAGGCCTAAATAGAGATGATTTATTATTGGGAGATAAATTATGTAAAACCTAATTTTATCTTGGTAAGCTTTAGAGTGGGGGAAAAAAATTCCTAACATGATCTAACCATAAAGCTTGACTTTGAAAAAACTTATAGTAGAGTTAGCTAGATATTTATCTTCAATATGTTTAGTTGGTTGAGGTTTTTTGGATAAATAATTCACCGTATCATATTTTTATTTAATGATACCTCACCTAACATATTGATAAATTATTATATCACTGAGCCCTTTGCTTTATAAAAATACATCCACCCATGCATTCCTCTAACTCCTTGTATTTATTAGCAATGAATGTTCTTAGATAAATAATACAAAGAGAACATGACATGTAACTCATGAAAGAGAGGTGGGTTCTTAATGACATTCATGCTTTAAACTCTCTTTTATTTTACGAGAGTATGTTGTTCCTTCACAAAAAATAAGTTGAAATCAATTATATATTAGGCTCAAACCATTGTATGCATATATGATAACACTCATAATGGTCCAAGTTTATCTCAATCGCCATTTCAATCCACGTGAATGACAAAAAATAGAGAATGTTAATATTACTAGATATTTGTAATCCCCTTAAAACTCAGCATCTATCTCAATGACATGTGACATGTGGTGCTAGATATTGAATAAATTATCTAAATACATTGATTTTTTCTATTTAAACTCATATCACTTGTGAGAAGAATTAATGTTACAAATAAGTTTTTTACGGTAACTCATGTCTTCTATTCATTATGTTAGTTTCTTTATAAAAAAATTATTTAAAATTGTTACTAAGATTATTAAGACCTTCATTTGGGCTATATGGGTCTGGAAAAAAAAATATATAACATCTATTGGAAATAATCTATTCAACCCAAGGATAGAGGAGGCCTTGACATTATGGATCCTTCAACATAAGGTAAATGTTAAATTTATAAGTGAAAAACTCATTTGTCCACATTTTGAGCATATAAAACTCCTTGTTTAATATATTATATATTCAACCCCTCTCAAAGTAAAATGGGGAAATGTGAATGAGTATGAAAAAATATTTCTTGTTATAGAATCTAAAATTTATGTCTTTATTTCCCTTAGCAATATTTGGAAACAATGGAAATATGTTTTTCCACTTATGGAATGGAATGGTAAATCAACTTTTTATGGGCTTAACTTTCCCAAGTGCTCCACTTGGTTGAGTAGACATTTAAATATTTATGATCTTCCCATTTACTTATACTCGGCAACACAAATGGTTATTTATAAAATTCATATACATATTTGGAGACCACTTGATCATGCAATGTTTACAATGAAAATTTTAGTTTGAAAAAAAAATTATTGTATTTTGTTAGTAAGGAAATAATAACTATAATCAATTTAATCATGGACACCTCATTCCTTTTATAAACATCTCTTTTATTTATTTCAAGTTCTTAATTACTGGGGATAGTTGTAAATAATATTTTATGATTGTATATCACCTCAGTCTTGTACACTTGACAAACTTAGACCTTGGTTGTTCCTCTCAGATCATTACTTTCCCCCTTCTGTAAATATTGTATTTTCTTTATCTTTGTACCTATTAGTCTATATCTCTTAATTTAACTAGTCTTATATTGATGACCCATGTCTTCTATCTTGCCAAAAATTATTATATGTACTTATATTCCATATCTAAAATTTCTAAACTTATTCCTACTCTCCTACTCCATGGAAAATAATGTCTAGTTCAAAAAATAGCACAACATTATTGGCTTGTCTTGACATAGGTGCCTAGTAACCTAATGTCATCTAATTTTTGAAGAAAATGTATCCTCGTGGTCATCCTAAGTGCTTTAATATGAGTTTTTACTCCAAATGGATTGATATAGATATAATATCAACCCCCATTCATTACTCACCTAAAAAAACTTATAAACACCTAACATTTAGACAAAAGAGCATTCAAAGATCATTCAATTGAAAACATATTACTTATTTATTCCTATTCCCATAATATTCATACGGATTACACATCTACAGTATTGAAGTACTAAATGAGCATCCCAAGAGACCGATTTTCCAATTTACAAGACAAGTCACTATTTTACCTGCTTTTCACACATTGCATAATTCACACACACACCAACATTCAATATATAAATAATGTATAGCAAGGACTAACATATGGATAATATGTCATCATACTAAGAATAGATCATTTGAGTATATATGAAGCATGCATCCTTTAGAATACAAGTTCCATGTCAACATGGGTATAGAAACTAGAAACATAGTGAATAGTGAACATATCAATGAACATCCATAAACTGAGTAATAACCATGGAAGTTGCATGATACTATCATGGAAATGTAGATAAGAAGAGTGTGTGATATGTATACTGAATCATATATTTATCCACCCATATAAAATAGATTCCCACAAAAATTTCATGAACACTATTCACAAAATATGTCACATGCAATAACACTTAATGTCACACAAGGCAAATTCCACACACAATGGACAATAAAATATTATATGAGGAACCATCCACATAAATTGGATAATAAAATGTCACAACAAAATAAATTCAAATAAGGAATATATAAATAGTCACACAATGTAATAAACACATAAGAATCATATCATTTAATGCAAACTAACATCAGTCATGTATAGAAAAAACAAATCTAAACTACATAATCAATGTGTTTCATTATTTTTTATAAAAAATATAGTATCTATTGAAATACCAATTTAGTTAGTATGAACCAGAGTAAGTCATGTATAATAATTATAAATTATCTCTAACTGATCAATGAAAATAGTCAAAGACAAATAGAGCATGTGTAAAGTAGCTAGATGCCCCTAGTGAAAGCTTGCCATCCATGTAGTAAGTATCTCATAAGTGTAGGAATATCTCACATCTTCTTGTCCATGTTATATGAAACATGTACATTCTAAATATCAATCATGTATATTTTGAAAATCATATTCATGTAATAAATAGATATATATGGTACACATAAAGCAATCATGTAAACAAGAAATACATGTCATACATAGGTCACATTTTTTATTATTTCAGCATTTTATTTTTTATTATTGATTTTTATTTTTATTTTTTATAAGTTTTGTTTTTAAAATATTAATTAATGTCAAAAAAATGATCCCACAATGGGATAGTCACATGTAAGTCATATTTCAAATGTCGTGAATATTACCCTTTGTTATCGAGAAATACCATGTGTATTTATGTTAGAATCTGAGAAATAATCCCATATTGTGGCATATCCATCATGAAAATCAGAAACCATATGATCATGTGTTTGCTATTTTATCCTATGAATCATATTAGTATGTGTAATTAAATGCACAATAGGATAAATTTCATGTCTTCATTATGGACCACTTGAAGAAGTCGGTAACACTAATCTATGACATGATAGAATGGATAATGGAAAGCATTTATCCTAAATAACCCTTTGATGTAATAGACACAAAATGAATAGTAATTAATTAAAATACACTATATTCCTCTAATTATATTAGTATGATCAACCTTAGTAATTTTTTCAATTGCCTATGGTGATGGTTGGGGTGGAGAAGAGTAATTTCATGTTTTATTGGATATTAATATGGAATAACTAAACCCATGACTGCTCTAATTACATTTATATACTTTATAAATATGTGTATTTAACATAGAATTTCACACATTTTATGTATCCAAGGGAATCCTAACAACATGTAAAATTACCATGTACTCAGTAAAACTAAGAATAAAATAGAAAATATAGTAGGTTCCACTATAAGTGGTAGTACAATACTTAAAATAAGGATCTATTTATATCCATATATTCTATTATTCATGTTTTTAATATTCTCAAATATGCATGTGTATATACAATAGTATAAAGGAGTATCATTATGAAAATATTCTCACTTAGACCATAATCTATCATTAAATTGTGTATAGGATGAGAAATCAATGTGTGCATATATAAGTAATGCCTCATATTTTTATTAAATTATAACACTCCTCTCATGCTCATGAAATCTAATAATATGAGTGAATATTTTTATATTCCAAAGTGTTTAAATAATACAATATAGATGGCATTTTTCCTTCATTATAGAAAGATAAAAAGTTGGAGGTGGATCTGCATTGTAAGTCATATGCACTTCAATCTCAGTAAAAATTTTATTGTCATGTATGATTAGGAAAGTAGTTGGAAAATATTTTAAAATTAACATCCCCATTATTTTTTACCTTTTAGTTATTTTTTAAACATGTTAAGATCAATTTTTTTTGTCTTATATCAAATTTTATCTTATGTGTCTTAATTTGATGCATCCACAAGTTGAATGTATTGTGCATTTATGTTAATCATAACATGAATCATTATATAATACCTTAGATTGATGATTTATCATATGAACTTATTTTTTATAGGGATAAATATAAGGTTTCAACAAATTAAAAAAATTAATAGGTTATGAGGAGGTTCTGGAAGTGTAAAAATTTCCTACTCATGGGTGCTAAGAGAAAAATCTGATTAACTGGTTATGAGACTACTACTATTTATTCTGCATCATTATTATTATTGTGTTCTTTTCATTTTAAATTTGGTTTACTTGGAAAATTTACATCGCCAATAGTTAGAGGGTTGAACCAATACTTTATCTTATTTATTGTAATAATTTGAACTTATATATCCTTAAATGTGTGACATATGTCATCAGAATATTGAAATCACTTGGAAAAAATAGCTTCATGTAGAGGGGTAATAAAACATTTCTTGAATATGTATGTTGGTTAATTATATACCATTGTATTTTTTTATTTTATAGAGCATAGTCTTGTAATGGATCACATGGTCAATAAAAGGTTCCTTGAATCCTTGTTTATGTTTTACAATTTGAGA
>JARHVA010005907.1:545000-585000 GCA_037957365.1 Torreya grandis | reverse complement strand
TCAAGGAAGGGAAGAAGGCTTCTACATAATAAGAAGATGGACATTTTAAATGGGTGGATTTGGATTTAGGTGTATTTGAAGAATAGAGTTGGGAATAACATGATGTTTCAAAGTCTCCTCATACAAAATACATGGAAATGAAGCAAACACTATGGGGTCCTACCTTCTTAGTGGTTGACAAAGAAGATGTAGAGAGGATTTTGAAGATCATTAACTCTACTATAAGTCAGGGTGATATTTTTTTTTCTTAACCCTTAGCTTTTGTGGGCACTTTGTATGTGGCCATAGGACCTTTCTAGGTGTCAACATTAGACTTTTGGAACAATGAAAGATCATAAGAAAGGTGGTGAGAAAATGGCCAGTGATTGGTGAAGTGGAGGTTTGGGTTAGAGAGATATGGGGGTTGATTCTGTAAACAAATTCCTTCCAAGATGATATTTTCTAGTTACTCATTCGAACAAGGCTAAAAGAGATGAAATCCTATCCTCTGCTCCTTAGACGATGAATGGAGTTGGTGTGTCCACTCCAGCTTGATGCCTTAATTTTGACACATAGAAGTGGGTGTAGAATAAGACTTATGTTTGGATTTGCATTTATGATATTATTTTTTAATACTAGGGAGAAAAAAGTGTAAAATATATCATAAGTATGTTTGGGGACTTTATATCTATCGGTCTAATTACTCTAGATGGATATTTGGTAGCTTATGTAAAATTATGTGTTCAAATTGATTTAGATGAAAATATCCTAACAATAATCACTCTCAAATCCTTAGGTATAGAATGGACCTAGAAGATTGACATTGAAAAACTCCTCTTATATTAATTTAGATGCCAAAAAAATGGACACATCACAAAAAATTGCCCAAAAGGTCCATCTACTATCAATAGAAAATCGCTAAGGAAAGTTTGGCATGTAAAATCCTCTCCCGCTTGAATTTATTTTAAGGATAAAATTTGGAATGTGATTTCATAACATGTCATATTCACCTATCATTCAAGATCAATCAAGGATGCCCCCTATAAATTCACTTTCATCCTCTCAAAATTTTCATGATGTCTCAAAAAGATTGGTTATTAAAAATGATAATCTAATGTAATATCTTGCCTCTTGTTCCCATTCTCTACTAATTGATATGGACCTAATATATATTGAGTTTGAGGTTTAGGAGTTGGAAGGTTTGGTGTCTCCCACTCAAAAGAGTGTCAAGAGGAAGGATGTTATCTTATAAGAAGGGGATATCTCCTGTGAGGAGGGTTTCTCTGATTCAGATGAAGAACTTTTTTCCACATAAATCTTAAAAATTTCACAAATTGAATTTCCTTTTTTTGAATCAAATTGTTGGAAAATTAATAGAAGGGGATAAAAACCCAATTCTAAGAAATTGTTGGTGCAAGGTTTATTATAAAACTAGAAGCCTATTACTATCTCCTTTCCTAGAGTCTAGTGGATGGAAAGCCACTTTCCCATACTATGAATTTAATCTCTTGGAATCTTAGGGCCCTTATTTCCACAAATAAAAGATATATGGTAAAGCACCAGGTTGTTCCTCTTTTCCTAAACATCATTTTACTCCAAGATACCAAATTGATAAAAATAGAGGAAAAAGAGGTTTTTAACCAATATGGCATAACTATAAAGGTTGGTTTGTGGATTCGGTAGGGGCTTCAAGAAGACTAGTGATGTTGTTTAACATTTTCAAATCTTAAGTAATTTCCTTGGAAAATGGATCCAATTGAAAATAGATTAAAATCAAAGACTTAATGTAAGATATATCCTTCAATATATATAATTATTATGGTCCCAATAGTTATAATCTCAAGAGGAAGTGTTAGGAGAAGATCTCTTTCAATATTACCCCTCATCTAAATGAGAATTTTATATTGGGTGCTAATTTAAATGCTATCCTTGGTCCTGATGATTAAATGGGTGGCATGGGGAGACCACTTTATTCACAATAGGACTTTGCCTCCTTGTTTCCAGTAATGGACTCATTGACATAAGTCAAAAGAAGTGGATTTTCACTTGGACTAAGATAAGAAAAGGGTTTAGTAGTACTTCAGATCATCTAGATAGATTCTTGATTAATCCCTCTTAGATATATTATAACTAGACTTTTGATTGTAAAATTCTTCCTATGTCTAGCTCTTATCATACTCTAGTGGATTAGGAAATTAGGCTAGCCTAGAACCCTATTTTACATCCTTTTAATTTGAGTTGATGTGGTTGTGATGTCAATCTATATTTGAGTTAGTCAAACACTAGTGGCTGAATGATCTTCCTTTGAAATGGATATGTATGCAATTTTTTTCTAAAAAAATAATCTTCATCAATAATTTCTTTAGGCACTACAATAAAGATTACTTCAAGAACAATTTCAAGGAAACTAAAAGAGTTGAGGAATAACTAGGGGCTCTAAATGAGATTGTGCTTGATCTGGGGATGATAACAAACATGTAAAAAGGGGAACATTCCATTCTAGCTAAGATTTAATGTTTACATCTTCAAGAGAATATCTACTAGAATTAGAAGACATGTGAGTCTTAGCTTAAGGAAGGAGATCAGAATACTAATTTTTTCCACCATATTACCTAGGCTAAGAATAGTCTTAATATAATTTCAAATGTTTTGATCAAGGATGGCAAGGATGTGGAATTGATCTCTAAGATTAAAGAGGAGGAAATCAAATTCTTCAATGATCTCCTTGCCTTCCTAAAAACCTTGAAACTCAACTAACAAAAGGATATTCTTAGCAACATTTCCCAATTGATTTCACATCAATATAATGAAATTCTTCTTGCTCCATTCTCTTAGGATGAAATACACAAGGTGGTTTTTTCAATGAAAATGATAAATGCTCTCAGCCTGATGGTTTTATGGCTACCTTCTACCACGATTTTTGGCCCATTATTGGTAGAGATAAAAATGATTGTGGAATTTTATAGGTGTTCCAAAAAGGTGAGTGTAGATGTAAATTGTACCTTTATATCACTAATCCTCTTTTGGATATTATTGGCCTATTATTTTATTTAATACCATTTACATAATTATTTCTAAATCCATCTCCTTCAAATTAATTTTTTATCTCTCTTCTAATTTCCCCTAAACAAGGTGGTTTTGTGTTAGGCCACCATATTCACAATGACATTATAGTAGTTTATGAGCTCTTGCATTCTCTAAATTCTACTAGAAAATAATTCATGCTTATCAATATTGATATATGAAAGTCTTATGATAAATTTAATTTGAGAGTTCTCATGAATCTTTTTGGAGAAATTTGGTTTTGATAAGGGTTGGTGTGAATGGATTTACAATTGCATTTCAATACTAAAATTATTAGTTCACATTAATGGTAGCCATGCATGTTTCTTTGAAGCAACTAGAGGTCTCATGCAAGGGTACCCTATTTCTCCATTTATGTTAATTTATTGGTTGAGGCTATGAGAAGAACCCTTATAGATGCAAAAGTAAAGGTTAGATTGAAGGCCTTTGCGTTATGGAGGGCTTGAGCAATCTCTCTCATTAACAATTTTTGGATGAGACCTTTTTATTTGGAAAGGATTACACTAGTGAAGCTACCTCTTTTAGTGAAATTTTGGATAAGTATATTAGAGGGTTAGGTTAAGAGGTAAATGCATCTAGGTCTGAATCTACTTTTTCAATATCCCCTACTTATCTCGAAAAGGCTTACTTGTTGTCTACAATTCAATATTGGGAAGTTAATGGCCAAATATTTGGGAGTGCCACTCTTATTTAGTATTGGAAAAATAAATGTTTTGGATAATTTATTGGCATATTTAAAAGACAATTTGAATTCTTGGAAACGGAAATTCTTGTCCTTGGTAGGAAGGATCACTTTAATAAAATATGTTCTAAGTGTTATGCCTATTTACCTCTTGTGTTTTCTAAAGCCTCATGCTTTGGTCACCAAGAGGATAAATAAAGTTTGTAGGGATTTTATTTTCTAAGGATGTGATGAAACCAAAAAGGTTAATCTTATCAAGTGGGATAGGTTCTATAACTCAAAGAAAGTAGGGGATGCTTGCATTATAAATTCTACACTCCATAATGTGGCTCTTGGTACCAAATTACTGTGGGTATCTTCTCAAATTTATCCTCCATCTAAAGTTAAATTGTCTAGCTAAAGTACCTTATCTCTAAGGATATAATGGGAATCCTTTATATGGCCTCCCTATTGAAATGCTTTCATTTTTGGAATTTCCTTCTTTAGTGTCATTCTTTCATTACCAAGCACCTTTCCTAGGTAGTGTATAATGGAATAAGGGATGATTTTTCAAATGACTTTTGGAATGGCCACAAACCATTCAAAGACTACAATGATTTAGATGATGCAAGGGAAATTTTATCCATTATTTAGGGAAGGAATATTTTCAACTATAGTGAATTATGAAGTAATAAGAAAGACTTTTCTCACCAAGTATAATGTGTTATTAAGTAACAAGAACCAATTTATCTATTGGATGGGCTCTAGGTCTAGTGAGTACAAGGTTAATTTAGTGTATCAATTGATTGCTTTCAAAGAGTAGTGGTTCCCTCAGGTCAAACTTCTTTTCTTGATCAATAAACACTTAGTGAAGCTAGGTGCCTTTGGCTAGATAGAAACATAGTACAAAATATTGACCTAAGATAGGATTTAAAAATGGGATGTTATGGTCCTTTAATGTGATACATGTGTCTCTAGGATAAATAAAGTGTAGATCACTTGTTATTTTCCTCTCATTTTATTACTTCAAGTTGGCACTAGCTATGCAATAAATTTATCTAACACTAGGCTCGTGAAACCCTCTCTATTTCATGCTTTATCTTCATGGAATTGAGGTCAAGAAAGATATGTGTTGTCATCCATTTGGATGATTTAGGAAGAAATGAACTAACACAATCTTAGTGATGTTGTGTTTGATCTCACATGCTTTTTAAATAAACTAGAGATTGTTATTTTAGAAGTGGTCAATTCACACATTTCTAGGAAATAGACTAATCTTTCCTCTTTGGACATGATGATTATACCTAAATAAATGATGATCACTCTTCCATATGTTAATGGACTAAGGGTGGTTATGTATAATTGCCACTCTCAGCTAAGGGTGTTTATGGATAATTCCCACTCTCATGTCACTAGCTTGGATAGCCCTGAATTTTATTTTTAAGTTAAGTTTTGATGGGATAGCTAGAGGGAATCCAAGTGCATCTAGATCTTGGTTTAATAAAAGGGATTGCTTAGGGTGTCTCATTCATTCCTTGTCTAGAAAACTTCAAGATGGTACCAACAATGAGGTTGAAGCTCAAGCTTTGGTTTTGGGCATATAATTGGCACACCAATGTGAGATTGATAAAATAATCATTGAAGGGGATTCTAAACTCATCATGAATGTCATTATTAATCATTCAATGAAGGCTCTGATACTGAATAACATTTTTAGCTTGATTTTATCATGCTTGAATGAACATTCATCTTGGGATATTAACCACTAATATAGGGAAGTCAATCAACAAATGGACTTTTCTTTACCAATTAGGGAGTGTATCAAAGGGATGATTACATCATGGATAATGATTCAATTATATGGCCTATAGTTGCTTTGATCAATCAAATCTAAGGCCATTTTTATTAGCATCATATCATAATTTATTTGGGATTTAAAACATGTGCCCTTAGTTCCATCATGGATCCATTTTAATTTCTACCATGTGTAAATGATATGTTGTGATATGAATGTAATGTGTGCTTAAGCCTTTTTTAGGTTTATTTTATATGCATGTCTTACTATTTTTTGTCATTTTAGTCCTTGTGGTTTTATCTCTTAGCTATGGATCTTGAGGTATCCACCAAACTAGGGCTCTCCCTATGACTTTATAAAAGGGGGATGACATTCTGAGATACCATCTTTGATCATTGGCTTTGCTTGATTTTTTGGATGACTAGTGTGGAGGTTCTTGAGGCACTAAAAATTATCCTAAGAAATGAATACTAGCATGTAGTTTGGAGGAACAAAATAAAAGTGGGTGTTGATTTTGTATTTTAAATAAAATTGATTTGCATTGTTAAAGATGTATTTTTAACATGTAAGGTAGTGGTGATTATTTTTTATTTAGGGATGTGAGGTGGACTTTATGATTGGCTTGACAAACTAGTTGCAAAGGATGGTATTTCTCTCCCCTTGTCTGGCTCTCAATTTTTGGGTCTAATTCCACTCTTCATCTTCATAGAATGGAATCTTCCTAAATATGATTGAGGGGCATGCGACTATCTTGGATACTACTCCTTTACTAGAAAATATTATGGTTCCTATGCCTTATTTTGATAGGATCATGGGGAAATTCAAGTCATAATTGATGGTGTTGGTGGCATGCTTTATGGTTGATTCTTACAATTCTAGAGGTGTGGTGGTGATCCCGCCCATCTGATCACTTGGCATGACATTTCATCTCAATGCAGATGTACCTATAGGCTATGGTGGATGATGTGGGTCTCATAGGGGATTTTTTATCATTGAGGACTTCGGTTGATATTCATAATTTAACTATGGATGGTTGTCTGACTTTCAAGAGTGAACTATAAAAACCTTTATCGATGTCCCTATTGTGGGTGAGACTAGTGGCTTGTCACCTTTATCTCATAGACTTTTTTATTGTTGACTATACTAAGGTGGATGCCACTATGTTGGTGGGGGATTGGTTTTGATAATATCTCTTTTAGGATTGGTCATGCTTGGGTGGCCGTTTACAGTATTTTATGTTTTCACTCTTTATAGGGTATTTTCCCTAGTTTTTTATGGGCTTATCTTCTCTTTGGAGTAAGCTCTTGGTGGGATGGGTTTAGTATGTTTTTATAAACCATATTTCTATTTTAATCAGTTTATATGTATGGGTGTGGGCCATTTTAAACCTCATAACAATCCAAAAAATAATATAATAAGGTTAAAAGATAAATCAATAAAAAATGTAGAGCATGAATACAAATTTAATAAAATAGAATAAAATGTTTACTTATTTTGCACTCTTTAAGTAAGAAAAATATGTCTAATTATCTCACAAATCTCAGACCCTATAAATCATTCAATAACCTCAATGATGTGGTACACATCTGAGTTTCAATGTTCATATGATTGTTGTGATAGAAGACAAATTTTGTATTAATAATTATAACACTCCTCTATATCTAATGTGGCAGCTCAATGAACACTAATTTGACCACACACCACACTATACAACACACCTTTCAAAAACAAAAATAGACATATGGTCATAGTTTTTTTTGGTTGTCTAATGTGAGATATATACTTGAATTAGAAAACATTAATAATCAGGAAAATAAATTATTAGGTTTCTTACTTTCCAAAAAATTTAGAATTTTAATAGGGTTTTTCACAGGTTTCTGCATATTATTTGTTTATGCTTTTAGGATCAGATTTTTTGCCTATTATTTTATTTAGGGTTTTTTAATTTTTTTAAATTTTTATTTCTTTGTTTTAATATGGAAAAAAAATTAATATTTTTTCTACATTTTTCATAAGGTTTGTACTTATTAGGGATTTCTTAAGCTTTGTACTTTTTTACTAGGTTTTTTATAGGATTTCTACCTATTATTTTTTCCATGTTGGTTTTGTGGGTTAAAACCATTTTTTTATTGTTTATACACATTGGTTTTCCATTTGAAGTTTTATTTTTTCAATAAAAAAATATTTTTTTATAAAAATAATAGACATAAATTTTTCTTTTTATCATTAAAATATTTCAAAAAAATATTATTCTTTTTCCTTAAATTAAATATTTATTTATTTAAATTAACATAATTTATCTCTTCACACCCTTATTCATACTCCATCATATTCCACCATCTTCTTGAAATGAAACACTGACATTTTGCATATGGACCTCTCAATTTCATAGTACATCCTTTTTTCATCACCTTGTTTACAGTTAATTTTTATTTAATTAAGATAATTAAATAGATTAATATGAATATTACCTACAATATATAAGGTTAGTTTTTTTTTTTAATAATCTAAATGAAAATAATATACATTTAATTAAAATAATTATAAAATACAAGATTAAATTTAATAATAAATTAATATAAATAAATTTCATTATATATACATTAAAAATAAACAACATATTACATTATATTTAAATTATAATATATAAAAAAGTAAATTTTTAATCCAATAGTATATAAAATTAAATTATTTTAAAATTTATAATTCAAATATATAATAATCAATATATACATCAATCAACATTTTGAACTACATTTTGTTTCCTCAATTTTATTGTTTTTCTCTCCTTTTAAATTGATAATCAACTAAAAAAATTCTCAAGATTTTGTATCGACAATTGCTTCTAAATGAGTTGAAATTTGAAACATGTCATCTTATTTGTCATTAAAACACTATGTATTGAAAATGTGGAGATCCAAAATGTGTAAATCTATGTTTACTATTGATAAAACACAAATTATTTTTAAATACATAAAAACACCCATCAATATATATGATCATACATACATTATATTTCCTTCAGGAAACTTTATAAATTTAATTACTACATAAGGTATTGGGAGTGGACTATGAATTTTCCACACCATATAATCTAACCAATTGGCTAAACCAGTTATATATCAACAGCTCATTTAAAAGTTCTGAATCATTTTTAGAATTTTCCGATTAATTTGTAATTTTAACTTTTTCATTATATGGAAAAAAATATACTCAAAATTCTTAAAATCATATTATTTCCATTAATATAACTATTTTGGATATCTTCCTTTTCAACACATTTTTTGTTATCATCTTTTTTAATTATACAAATTACAATATCCTTTTTATAAATATAAATATTTTTAATATCAAAATTAAAAACTTATATTTTTTTAATTTATATAATTTTGATGTGTGCATGTGTGTATTTTATACACATACACACATACACAAACATATATATACATTAATTTTACTCTAATTTTATTAAGTTGCAATTTTTCTCAAGTTTTTTATTTTTTCATATTTTCCACTTATTTCTTTAATTTTGTTAATTTTACACTAATTTGAATCTAATTTGTTTAAATTTATCTTAAGTTCTTAAATTTGCACTAATTTATATATTTTCTACTAATTTTTCATATTTACCATTAATTTCTATATTTTCTCTAAATTTTTTTAATTTGTTTAATTTCTTAAATTTATAACTAATTTCACTATATTTACCATAATGTTTATCTAATCTCTTTAATTTCCTTTAATTTTATAAATCTTCTCAAGTTTTTTTAATTTTCCCTATTTATTAATGATTTATTTGATTTTATAAGTTTACCTTAATGTTAATCTAATTTTTTTTAATTTTATCTCTCACTTTTAACATTTTCTCCCTTTAATTTAATCAATTTTTTCTATTTGTCAAAAAAAAAATTAATTTGTTTACTTGTATCTTAAATATTACTAATTTACAAAAAATCAACTTTTTCCCAATTTTATAAAATTTAATCCAATTTCTTTTAATTTTACATTTATTTTTAAAAATTAATACTAATTTTTCTAATTTTAACATATCTTTCACTAATACTTATAATCCCTAATTTGATTTTAGGATAAAATATATTTATATATTAAAATAATCCCTAATTTTCATTCAATAACTAACATCAAAATCTAATCTTTTATAAGACTCACTCACTGGTTTGTGTGTATTTAATTTGAAGAGAGTGAAGAAAAAAATTACCTTCCTTTTCCACCGAAAAGAACAAGCTACTAACCTTTTTCTTTTCGACTGTTGCACTCTTTCTCCTCTCCACCCACATACGCGCCTTGAAATATGGAATCCAAATCCAACATGATTTGTTTCAGAATTTCGTGCCACATCTCACCACATTTACGGCACAATTAAGATCGACCCAAACCAAAAACAATCACTTAATGGGACACAATTGATGATCCTAATTGGGCCACATGTAATGGTACTTAATCTGGAGCCGCTAAAGTGGATAAGCACATGACTAAAGCCGATACCTTTTGGAGTCTGGACCGTTGTGATCTAGTTTTGATCTGTCACATCAATACCAGGCATGCGAATCGTACGTACCACATCAGGACAATACGGACTAGACAACCTTGCACGGTTGATCCTTCAGGAATCAAATCTTTCTGCACCATCTACTTTTCCTGTGAATCGCTTATGTTGCTTTCTTCGTGGTTTGATAATTTGGTTTGACTTACCCTCACACTACTTCATATTGAAGTTAAACAACACGGTTAGCGGCTATATTTTATAGTTTTTAAACGTCTAAGCAGCTATCCGGTTCTGTATAGCTTATAGTATATACTGATACATCTTATTGCTTATCTGATTCTTGCGAATGTTTGGGATAGTCATTGCCTCACAACCGTATTCTTTACATCCTTACCGCTTCTAACACCTTTTGTCCATTGTTATCATTTGAAATGACAAAACAAAACGACGGCATATATGATACATTACATTTTGAGAATATGACAGGGAAATGTTGAACGGTAGTGACGTATCAGAAAATGATATTACATTATACCAAAATAAAGGTACTTATCTAGGTTCAATGCATTTGCACTTTGCCATTGATATCGTGGCGCGGAATGAAATATCTGGTAACCGATAGACATATCTACTCAAAACTTTTGTGAACTTCTAGTGCGTTCTGGTTGTATATGTCATGTTGTTATTGCAACTTCATCACGCAGTGGGTGTGGGAGGAGATATTACATAAATTATTGTTGTTGTTGAGGTCTCCTGGAGTTCCGTCAAACACTTCAGTGGAATACGATAGAACATCGTTACATCACAAAAGTGTTTGGGGGGACTCTGGGAGCCACTCAACGTCAGGTGAACTGTGCTTCTGAGTTGGTAAATATGTTTCATATTGTATTCCATTAGAGTTTGTTGTTGTTGTGTGTGGTGGATCAATTAAAAATTTAATATATTTTTTAAATTTTTTTGGTAGAGTTTTCAGTAAATTTTATATTAATTGTAACTTTGCAGGGAAGACGACCATATGTGATCATTAATAATATTTCTTGCGTTGGAGAAGAGAATAGCTGGCATATCTGTTGCAGGGATTTCGTTGGGATTTGTTATTTCTGTTGGTGTGTATAACATAAATTTCTGTTTACACGTTGAGTGATGTGAAGTTTGCTCGTTCGTTTTGATAACTATAATAGAGCACATGGTTAAATAACGAGAAAAATAAATGAACAAATGTCATATAAGTTTAAAATGAGTTATATTGTTATGTTTATAAATTTTTATTACTTCTTTAATTATTAGTAATTTTGGATAATTAAAATATGTATGTTATCATTACAAATTTAATGTTTCTTACAAAAAAATTTTTACTAATTTTAGTTTAACCTCCCTCCTTCCCCTTTCTCTCTATTTGTATTATGTTCATTGATCCTTATGTAGATAGAACAACATGAATCACAAATATACGACCTCACACCTGAATTTTAATTCCTCTAAAAACTACTTCTATTCTAAATGCTTTTTAAGGAACTTGACTGAAAATGATTTTAATGTTAATCCAATTATATAAAAAAAAGAAAACCTTATTAGAGATATCTTTGTGTAAAATATAAAATCGATTGGTCCTTACTAAATTTCTTAGATTGGATATCCACATGAGGACTCATTTTCTTTTGAAATCTCTATTAATATGCTTGCCTTTGTATTCATTTTTATTGATAACTTTAGTCAAATAATTAATCTCATATTATAATTGATCATTCTCATAGATTCGTAAAATCATTTTACCTAGAGTATTTAGAACAGTCACTTTCTAAGATAAATGATGATGAGAATTTGTGTGAATATGGAAATATATGTGTATTGATTTTATCAAACATTAAAAAGTAAAATTACCATCCAATTTTATTGAAAGAAGGATATTCAAGGAAGGAAAGTCTACCTTCAAATTCTAATTAATTTGTAGGCTAAATCATATCCACAATATTCTTGTTGTGAGCATGGTATTCAAAGTTTTCCAAATTATGTTCAGTTATTTCACATAAATGTTATCAACATATATTGTACACTCTTTTTCTTTCTTCTTTTTTTTTTTTTTTTTTAAGGAAGGGATGGATTTTAGGATAAACTTCTAAAAATAATTTATGAAAAGATTGAAAGTTAGGGAAAATATAGAATCCATCATAAATCCTTGCATTTTTATTTAAAAAAATGCATGAAAAATGTTGAATTTAGACAATTTTTTATTAATGAGGTTTTCTCTTTATTTGTGTGTATTCTAATTTTATTCATTATTTTAATGGTAAGTATTTTTTTGAATAATGACACAAGATATAAACTTATTAATACATTATTATTGAATTTTTTTTATTTAATAAAATGAAAAAAAATTAGAGTTTAATAAAATATAAATTTCTCTTACTAATAATTTGCTTTTTCTTTTAAATATGAAAAATGCTAAGATTTAAAATTGTAGAATTATTAGTGTCTCCAATTGATATTAATATGATCTGTTCTTTATGTATCTTTAAATATCATACACTTTTGGAGTTATTTCATTTTTAAGAATATTAATAATTATATATATATTTTTTTAAATTTTAACTACTATTATTTAAAGGCATCTATAACTGTAAATCTTTTAAAAATAATCTAACATCTTAATTTTGTAATCTATTTTTTTCATCGAATGTTTTTCATTCCCTTTATCCACTTTAATGATAATTTATTCATTCATATAAAAATTACTTAGTACAGTCTATTCACTCTTATAAATATTTATTTTATATAATTTAATACTACTTAAAACCATTAAAAATATTTAGTAAAGTACATCTTGATTTTATTTTTATCTTTTATTAGACATAAATATGATGCATATTCCTCAGTCATCACCCCTATGATACATATGTACTTATAATACAACTCAAACATAATCATGGGACTGTAAAACCATATTTATCTATGTCTCAATTATAGTTGTGAGCCTAAAGTATGATACATATTATCTAATTCCTACAAACTTTGAGTTCTTTATAAACAATATTGTTCTTTCAATACTAACCATTTGGAAATAATCTTATGCTTACAACCCTACAAATATTTATAATCACCCAAATATTTTTAAAATCCAAATAACCCTTCCCCTATAGATTAAGAGGAGAGAAGTTTATATATCATAAATACCACCATATAAATTGTGCAATCATTATTAATCTCATATATATATATATATATATATATATATATATATATATATATATATATATATATTTGAAATTAATAGAAGATAATATAAAAATCCTATTATTGAGAAAAAAAATTGTCACTATATAGAAAATAGATCTTAAAACTAGTACTAAATTTAAGATGGATGGATATCCTAACTCTATTATCTAGGTTTACCATGATGCATTTGTAATCAACTTATTACATCACAATTTTTAATAAGAATCAAAACAAATAAATATAGTATTGCATCCATGGTGTTTACATAAAAACTACATATTTTCAAGTTTAACATATTGTAAACACACATATTTAGTATTATAAACTCAAGGATGTCAGCTTTCTGAAGCTTTGGTATACATGAATTATGCATGCAAAAATGACTCTTATTTTCCCTATCAATCAAGTTGAGAGATGTATATATATCATAAACACCATAATATAACTTGTACAATCCCTATTAATGATATAGAAATATATCAAAATTTTAAATAAATAGAAAATAATACAAAAATACTATTATTTAGAGAAAAAATGTCACTATATATAAAATCAATCTCAAAACTAGTATTGAACTCAAGATGGGTGGGTCTTATAACTCTATTATCTTGGTTTACCTTTATGCACTTGTAATTAAAATGTTACATTACAATCTTTAAGAAGAATGAAAAAAAAATTATAGCATTGCATGCATGGTGTTCATGTAGAAACTACACATTTTCAAGTTTAACATATTCTAGCCACACATTTTGAGTATTATAAACTTGAAGATGTTGATTTCACCTAAGCCTCAAGGTATTATTGAATTATACAAGCAAAAATGACTCTTTTTTACATCTCCTCATATCCGTTCACTAATATGTGGCCCTGACCTTCACAAATTACAGATTGTGTTACATAGGATATTTTTTAGTCTCTTCCTAAACAAGATAATATCATTTTCTTATTATCTCCTTATATTATAATCATTGTTCTTGTTACATGGATATTTCCAAGTTGAGGTACTATGGATCTATCCACATGGGTTTGACTTGTTAGTGTGTTGGGAATTTTTTTAAATTAATATTCTATGAATGGGATAACATGTATTTTTTTTGTTTAGGTATAGGATAAATTACCCAAATAGTTAGCTATATAAAAATATCAATCCTAAGCCTATACATATCTAGCAATCACTTACCTATCACTTGAAATACATCCACATATGGAGAGGAACTATGCTAACTTTTATAAACATTAAACCCCTTAAAAATACCATCCCTAATATAAAAATGAATACCAACAAAAGTTCAAACCCACATGTTTTCAATTACTAATATCTGTACATGAGATCACAGTACATGTTAGTATTACACTTGATCAACACACTCAATTAGGCAAGAAAATTACATTTGACTTGAATTTGATAATAAGAGTATTGGATATGTAGGTAGGTATTAGACATAGGGTATGGATTGTGGTTGATTAACCCATTCATTTAAATCTTTGTTGCCCATTCACATTGATCTCATTTCACAATGTACAAATATAGGTTTTCAAAGTAAGGAAAAGGAAAACAAAGTTATTGATTATAGATCACAGACATAAATATATAGGAAGTAATGGTAGGAATAGACCAATGATAAAAATATTTAAAAAATTAGTGAATTTGACATAGAAATTTATACACTTCAAAAAATGTTCTTCACTCCCAAAAGTATCTAAGAAGTGTGAACTAGTCTAAGTAGGCACATGCACTTTGTTCCTAAATTCACACACCCACATGCCTTTTGTTGATTCTACTAACATGTTTACTGTTGACGCAGTGGATTTACACCTGTGGGCAGGAGGCTGAGGTCCTACCTTTCCACACACAACATGGAAACTCCCCTCTAGCCTGTGGGACTGGTGAAGCTAGAGGGGAGAGTCTCTAGGTGAGGGATAGCTCCCTCTGATGTATCTTTTAGGCCCTAGTTTCTCCTATTGCTAAAAAATAAAGTGAAAAAGGGGGGATGAGAAGGGAGAGAGATATGCTAAAAACAAAACCCAAGCTTAAAAAGGAAAAGGTGATACACCAGAAAATGTGACCCACCCAGCCTGAACATACACTTTTCACCAAAAAGAAGCACCTATACACTTCATCTGAAGTTGGAAGTTCTCCTGCAATAGTTAGCTAGGGGTTCATGGAAGTACAGGGAGGAAGGAACTAGCAAAGGTGTTCTGAGACACACTTTGATAGCCTATTCACATGTGCCTACATTCCTCTAGGGACACTTCTGGCAGACCTGTAGAAAGAAGACTTCACAATGCACTAGACATGCTCTGATCGATCTGTGAAAGTATGAAAGACAATGACTTAACACAAAAGAAGAAAATAGACATATACTTTAAAGTGCAAGTCTAGATAGAGGTAAAAATAGCTAAGTTCTGATTCAAGGTAAAAAAATGGCAGCTCTGCCTTACAAGCCCGAGAGATTTTTGGGCAGAGTTTTGCCTTAAGGCTGATAGTCCCCCCTCTCAAAAGAGAAGCTTAAAATATATAGAAAGAGGAAGAGAACTTGGCACTTCTTGGGAAAGATTTTGGGGCCCTTTTCTGCCAGTGGCCCATGTGCGTTCTAAACCCTGGGAAGAGAAAACCATTGTTACTAATGTCATTCTTCAAAAAAGGCTTGCTGGAGCCATGATGTACAATCACCAAAATTGACTTTGGCATTCAAACATTAATGTAAGAACATGGCTGCGTCTCTTTTCTACAAATAGACTATAGTTTGTCCCCTCATCAATGCCAACTAGAGAAAACAGGCTGCACTGCTCGTCTGGCAATGACTCACCTTCCCTTTGTCACTTAGATGCTTTGTCCTTTCTGCTCCTTGTCTTCTTCTTGCTCTTGTAGCCCTCAGGGGTGATCTTTTGGTAGGTCACTACATTCCTTGGGCTCCTTCCATGGTTGGCGCTCTTTTAATTCAAAAGTAAACAACTATTTCACTATGTTAAATTTGACGTTAATGCAACCTTCACCCAATGGCTAGTTCATCTCCTTGAAAATGATGGCTTTCAGGATGTCACCATCCTTGGAAAAATGTCATCGAGTCTTTTCTGTGGACTTCAATGCTTCGGGCTTTTCCCCATGGATTCTCCTCTTAGCACCTTCCCGAAGGGAAGGTGACCTTTCATCCTTTGGAAAGTGCCCCTTCATTTTGGTCGAGAGTCCCGCATAAGGGAACCTACCCTCTGGGGGCCTTTGACTCTTTGGCAGGTTCCTTCGGGTTTTCATGGACTTTTTGTTCACAGATAGTTTATGTGGACATTTTGTCCGCAGACATTTTCCTGCAGACTTTTTTCCACAGATAGTTTTCTTTAGGCCCTTTTCCCACGAGAAAAAGTCCATGAGAATTGGCCACTTGAATTGCTTCAGGCTTGCTTTGAACTGGCAGCTTTTCCCCAAATTCCTTCGAGCTTTTTGTCTGAAGGAATTCCTTCAGACAAAAAGTCTGAAAGAATTCATTTCAAAGCTAAGTCTGAAGAGAACCTGATTTTGCGGCCCTTTTCCTTTGAAATGCCTCATGCCCTCTACAAGGGCTCTTTGAACTTGGAATTGTCCTCTGCAAGGGCACTTTCCCTTCAGCTTTGGGATGCCCCGTTGAACCAGCCCATTGAACCATTCGCTTGAACCACTCATTAAACCGGTTCATTCAACACTACGCATTGATGCCAAGTGTTTGAACCAAATGTTGAACTTGAAGCCGCTTGAACTGAATGATTGAACCAATGTGCTGAACCAACTCATTGAACCAAGCATTGAACTAGTTCAATGGTTCAATGCTATGCACCGATGAATTTGCCAATGAGCTGATTGAACCATGGCCAATGAACCAAGTGGTTGATTGAACCAGGCACTAAACCAATGTGTTAAACCAAGCCAAAGTGTTGAACGAACTGAGTTGAACCAAGTGATGAACCATGGAATTAAACTTGTGCAACCTAAAATTGACTGGCTTCGAATAGCAAGGGAAGAAGGGGACCGATTTTGGCCTGTTGGGCAAAAATGGTCAACAAATTGGTGACTCCTAGGGGAAGCATGCCTGCTATTCTTAAAGACCAGTTGCCTTGTAGTCCATTGGGCATGGTTTCAGATGCAGCTTGAATGAAGATCAACAACATCCCCAAAATATCCAAGAATAAAACATAAAGCTTTTTACCCCAGACACAAGGGAAAGCACACAAAAAACTAAAAACACTTCCTGTGCAAACTGCACTTAGGGAAAGTAGGAAAAGAAAATTGAAAACAACTACTATATACAACTAACCAGGTACATATGCTTCCCTCCTGGATTAAAGGGAAAACTTATTAAGTCCCCTCCCTGGCAAGGAAACTTATGGTGCCAGACAAGTGGCTGAATGAAAAGGAGAGCTGGTGACTTGCTCCTCTTGTCGGCCACCTGAGTTGGCTTGTATCCGAGTGGAGCAGATTCAAACATGCTTCCAATGTATACATACTTTTTTTGTTCTTGGAAGCTTGCCTCCTATTGGTTCTTCAGGCTGGTGTATCTCATCAAGAAATCAATCGCTGCTGGCTCATCACCATAAGCCCCTTGATACGCATCATTGACTGGCTTGTTCTCTTCTGCCTCATCTCAAGTTCCATGGTATGACCATTCTCCTTGATAATTTCAAAAGAGGTATCTTCAGATTCATTAACCTTTTAAAGGGGTAAATCTGAAAGCCTATAGCCCCTTTGCATTAACCATTGGTGTTGATGTAAAAGCCTCTAAAGGCTGGTTAGTTGAAGAACACACCAAAAATTCTTCAACTCTGTGGACACAACTTTTCCTACTTGGTCCCACCAAGCGTGCCAAAACTACTGATGCAGTGGATTTGCACCTGTGGGCAGGAGGCTGAGCTCCTGCCTTTCCACACGTAACATGTAAACTCCCCTCTCACCTATGGGACTGGCAAAGCTGGAGGGGAGAGTCTCTAGATGAGGGTTAGCTCCCTTTGATGTATCTTTTAGGCCCTAGTTTCTCCTACTGCTAACAAATAAAATGAAAAAAGGGGGGATGAAAGGGAGAGAGAGATGCTGAAAATAGAACCCAAACTTAAAAAGGAAAAGGTGATACACCAAAAAATGTGACCCACCCAGCCCTAACATACACTTTTCACCAAAAATAAGTGCCTATACACTTCATCTGAAGTGGGAAGTTCTCCTGCAATAGTTAGCTAGGGGTCCGTGGAAGTATAGAGAGAAAGGAACTAGAAAAGGTGTTCTAAGACACACTTCGATAGCCTATTCACATGCACCAACATTCCTCTAGGGACACTTCTGGCAGACCTATAAAAAGAAGACTTCACAATGCACTAGACATGCTGTGATCAATCTGTTAAAGCATGAAAGACAATGACTTAACACAAAAGAAGAAAACAGACATATACTTTAAAGTGCAAGTCCAGATAGAGGTAAAAATAACTAAGTTCTGATTCAAGGTAAAAAATTAGCAGCTTTGCCTTACAAGCCTGAGAGATTTTTGGGCAGAGTTTTGCCTTAAGGCTGATAGTCCCCCCTCTCAAAATAGAAGCTTACAATATATAGAAAGAGGAAGATAACTTGGTGCTTCCTAGGAAAGATTTTGGCACCCTTTTATACCAATGGCCCATGTGTGCTCTGAACCTTGGGAAGAGGAAACCATTGTTAATGATGTCATTCTTCAGAAAAGGCCTGCTAGAACCATGTTGTACAATCACCAAAATTGATTTTGGCATTCAAACATTAATTTAAGAACATGGCCATGCCTCTGTTCTGAAAACAGACTACACTTTGTCCCCTCATCAATGCCAACTAGAGAAAATAAGCTGTGCCACTCGTCTGGCAATGACTTGCCTTCCCTTTGTCACTTGGATGCTTTGTCCTTTCTACTCCTTGTCTTTGTCCTGCTCTTTTAGCCCTCGAGGGTGATCTTCTAGCGGGTTGCTACATTCCTTGGGCTCCTTCCATGGTTGGCACTCTTTTAATTCAAAAGCAAATAACTATTTCACTGTGTTAAATTTGATGTTCACATAGCCATCACCTAATGGCTAGTTTATCTCTTTGAAAATGATGGCTTTTGGGACATCACCGTCCATGGCAAAATGTCATCAAGTCTTTTCGACGGGCATCTATGCTTCAGGCTTTCCCTCATAGATTCTCCTCTTAGTACCTTCCCAAAGGGAAGGTGACCCTTCAGCCTTTGAAAAGTGCCCCTTCATTTTGGTCGAGAGTCCCCCGCAAGGGTACTTGCCCTTCGGGGGTCTTCGACTCTTTGCCGGGTTCCTCTAGGTTTCTACGAACTTTCTGTCTGTAGATAGTTCTCATGGACTTTTTGTCCGCAAACATTTTACTGTGAACTTTTTGTCTGCAGACAATTTGCTTCAGGCCCTTTTCCCATGGGCAAAAGTCCACAGGAATTGGCCACTTGAATATCTTCTGGCTTACTTTGAACTGGCAGCTTTCCCCTAAATTCCTTTGGGCTTTTTGTCTGAAGGAATTCCTTTAGACAAAAAGTCCAAAAGAATTCATTTCAAAGCTAAGTCTAAAGAGAACCTAATTTTTTGGCCCTTTTCCTTTGAAATGCATCATGCCCTCCGCAAGGGCTCTCTGAACCTGTAATTGTCCTCCACAAGGGCACTTTCCCTTTAGCTTTGGGATGCCCCGTTGAACCAGCCCATTGAACCATTCGCTTGAACCACTCATTGAACCAGTTCAACGGTTCAACACTGCATGCCGATGCCAAGTGTTTGAACCAAATGTTGAACCTGAAGCCACTTGAACTAAATTATTGAACCAATGCATTGAACCAAATGATTGAACCAACTCGTTGAACCAAGCATTGAACCGGTTCAATGCTGCGTGTTGATGAATTTGCCAATGAGCTGTTTGAACCAAGGCTAATGAACCAAGTGATTGATTGAACCAGGTGCTAAATCAATTCATTGAACCAAGCCAAAGTGTTGAACCAACTAAGTTAAACCAAGTGATGAACCATGTCATTGAACTTGTGCAACCCAAAATTGACTGGCTTCAAGTAGCAATGGAAGAAGGGGACCGATTTTGGCCTGTTGGGCAAAAATGGTCAACAATTACTCTATAAATAACTTAAACATACTATGAAAAAAAATAACTGCCGAAATTCTTTAGTATTTTCATAAAAATTAAGTTATATTTAATCAATAATACTCTGGTAGTTACACAAATTTTTATGTGAATTGACTATCTTATACAATTTGAATTATACTTAGTTTTGTCATATTGAAGTGTGCCTAATACAAATTTAGGTAAAACATATTGGTTAAATTGATGTTAATTATATATTTAAACATAAATGGGCCTCATCTTGCTACTACACATGATTTTCCTAGTCTCTATCAGAATAGACTAATATCATTCTAAGAGTTTCTCTTGATCTCAGAATCATTATTTCTATTATCTGTAAAATGTTATGATTCCTCATATAGTGATGAACTAAATATTTTTATAAGGAAATGAATAAATTTCTAGAGAACATGAACAATGATTATGAAACCAAGGGACAACCTAAGAATTATATTAATATATTCAAGTAGAGACTAGGAAATATTTGTGTAGTAATAGATATTTTTGAATATCAGGCCAATATATGATAGAGTGGATATGAAAAGATTTGAAAAAGTGTCATGTGTACATGAATAGGTCAAGTATTCAATTAGTCTTGGTCAAAACTAACATTGACATGACTTATAATATGAGTGTCAACATATATGATAAAAATATGCATATGAGCATCACCTTGATGGTATGTTTGACTAGTAAATACATGATTTTTTGTTCATAAATTATTCATGTTTGATAAATTATGTGTTCCTCTTCTATATTTCTATCTTGACACACACATGTACCTAATTTATTGCATAGATCATTATTCTTTCCTTTAGATTTATTTTTTGATGGCTTTTACCTTTTAATTATTTATCGTGATCTAGACATTCATTGAATTTATATTATGATGGTGCATATTTTATAAATACTTCACCATAGTCGACATTATTTATGGAATGATACTTTCCCACCCTTACATATTGACTACCTATAAATGATATTTATTACATTGAGATTACATGATCACATATATTTATATCTACATATCACATAGGCTTACAATAATTATTTCCCACTAGGGGCATGATTATTCTTATCTCCACATAGAATTTTTAGATAACTTGTTATGTTTCATATATACTAGGGGCATATTCCATTCCTTCTCTTCCTCCACATTTTCATGTTATTACATTTGTTGCACACTATAATTTAACATATGTTACAAATGTAGATGCCATAATCAATAAACGAAAAGGAGAGAAGAAATATTAGTTAAAATTTTAAGCTAATCAAAATAAGATATATGCAATACATAAAAGATAACATGCTACACAAATTCTTACCTTGGCAACCCTTTTAGGATAAAACCCAACAACATAACCTCTGTTTCTATTTTATTAACTTATCCATCTTGCAATACAGTAAATTAGTTCTTAGTTATGCTTTTACCCTAATGTATGTGTGGGTATATATAGGCACATTAATAGGTAACCACCAATATGTTACTAAAATACCATGGGTACCAAAAACATGGGATATATAAAATATGGGTTAAAAATACTTAACATATACCAATATGGTCCCATAAAAATTACAATCTAGTAGACTATAAATCATGGAAAATGTAAAACATAATTCCAACAATCTCCTACTTGTTGAATACTTTCCATATGGGGTTGCATGACCATACCTTCAACATTTGAGGGTAGATATGCCCATTGATTTTATGCACCAATAATATTTATTAGTACTCATAAATGTTTTTACTATATCAACAACATTCTCAAACATGTCTACGTTCCTTAATACTATCTTCTTTTCCTCCACCATTTTACTTAACATTTTGTATTGTGCATTAATATGTTTCATTCTAGATTGATACTCAAGTTTATTTTATAGAGAAATTACTCTCTAAGAGTAATAATCTATCCTTATATCATTTCGAACAAACTTAATAATGTAAATTAATCTTTGAATCCAAATCATTTCCTTGCTTTCCTGAGTAGTTACCATGTACTCATCCTCTGTGGTGGATATCGTAACACTAGTTTGTCATTTTTTCATCCAACATATAGCTCTACCAAAAAATTTAAATGCATATCTATTAGTATATCTTCAAGAATCCAGATCTTTAACCTAATCCAAATCCACAAAACCATGTAAATTCAATATTTTGATTTTACCATGATTACCCCATTAGAAAAATACATAGCATGTCACACTTTAATTTATCACTAAGATAATTTAATTAATTATCCATGGATTATTATGGTTGTTAAATTGATTATTTACTATTTACCTAAACTTTAAGTTATATGCCATTATGGGAAAGTTGTATGTTATTTAGATTACATTGTTATGAGTTAATTGAACTTGTATATTCTTTACATTATGATCATGCCATTAGTATTTTATGGATATAAATCATAATGTTTTGGGCTATCTACCTTTTTTCATGAGTTTGATGCAGTAAAGATTCATCCCTCAAAGCATGGTAGAAGGAGAGCATCATCAATGAGGGTGATGACAGAGGAAAATATAGATACCTATGCACACAACACATATGTGTTTTAATTTTTTGTCTTAGGTTATCAATATCATGCCTTTAGTTTATGTTATGCATGTTATGATGTTATTTTCCATTTAATGACCTTGTTGATTTCACACACACACACACACACACACACACACACACACACACACACACACACACACACACACACACACACACACACACACACACACACACACACACACACACACACACACACACATATAGTGTTATTGGTGTTATTAATTTAACATGGGATTAATTATGTACTTGTCCTTTTGAGATGTATCACCATTATTTTGGGATATATCTGGGTAAGCAACACATAATATTTTGTTTGGTTTTTAATATTATACTTGAATAAACTATGTTTTATTATTTTTATGAATAACAAAGTTTTATTCTTAATTAAATAAATGGGTCTATATAGGGTAAATCAATAAATAATGTGAAATAATTAAGCCATTGATTTGTGTAAATATATTTTATTTTTACCTTTTCTAAAAATAGTAATAATAAAGAGAAAATAAAACTTGGCTGGAAACTTACTGAGATGGATGTTGCAAGGTCTAGAAATTTATACGAAATCTTGGGAGACTATTGCAAATAAGGTACTGGAGTTTATTTCTAGATTAAATAGGAGCATCGAAAGTGGAACACCCTACTATTTGATGATATAGTCCTTTTTCATTGCTTTTGTCCAAGTGATTTGAGTTTTTTAGGTTCTACTCGGCTAGTCTATGTTACCCAATCATTGAAATATTGAATCTTGAAAGTATGTGAAGCTCATTATGCATCTATTTTAATCTTCAAATCCCTAGGATCTCTTTGTTCCTAAACTTGGATGGTAACTTGGGAAAGAGAGAGATCAACACCTCATGTGTGGTCACGTTGCATACATACCAATACTTCAAGGAGGGATTAAGCTAATGTAGTTCTCCCATTGAAGTGTTTGGTGCAATTGTGTATGAAAATGTAATTATATGTAAAAATAGATGTATTTCAGATGGCTAGGGGCTAGTGTAAGGGTTTGAGTAATCTTGGAATAATATTGGAAGGTTGTATGTAGAGAATAGGGCAAAGTGGTTGAATGCACTTTCTTGTATTCTTGCTTCTCTTTTGTAACTAAGTGCCAACCCTTATAAATGGAATTTAAATGAACTTTTATAGGGGATTTAATGATCATGGATGAAATTAATTCATGTTAGGCTAACATGAATTAGGATAAGAGCTCATAAAATATAATCGTTAGGACCAAATTTACACTTAGACAACAATGCCAAAACCAAGACACCATGGGTTTTAACACTCCTATCCAAGTTGGATGCTATTGTCTAGAGGGAATGAGACCTAGGAGGATGGATCTAGGCCTAAGAGAACTGTCTAGGTATATAAGGGTTAAGTCTAGAAGGATGTGGATAACTAGGAATCAATGAAAGAAAATCCTAAAAAGGTTGTGCAAAAAATTAGAATGACCTATGGATTAGGTGTCTTTAGCCATACTCATGTAACCAAATTTCACATTCTATATGACTACATTTCCCCCCCTTTTCTAATGATGTACCCAAGGGAAATACAAGGATAAAGGAAAAAAATAGAAATCATACCTAAACTTACTTGCAAAGGTGAAGCTCATGAAGCTTGTGTGATGCTGAGTAATGACGGATAGTGCATATAGACAAAATTGTGCAAGTGTAAATATAAAAAATGAAATAAAGAGTAGATCAATTCTTATTTTATGTGACATAAAATAAGAACATATTAAAGTTGAGTAAAAAAAGGAAGAGAAAGGAATGAATACACCTCACCAGGTATGTGAACCAATATAAAACATGTTATGATCCTGAGTAAGGTTGAGTAATGCTAAATTATGGTGGATGATGTTGTATCAAAATTTATATCATGAACAGAGCTAAGTGTTCAATTCCCTAGAAAGTGGCTCAAGAATACAAAGGCTATCCCTTTGACTCCATCATCACCTACTGAGTGAATCTATATGATCATACATATGATAATCGATGTTTGGACTATGTACCCAATCCCTCTGAATAGGTGGATCAGGAATACAAAGGCTGGCCCTTTAGATATATCATTACCCTATGAATGGAAGTTATGAAGTGATACTAGTATAAAATAGATGGTATATGATATGGTTCGTAATGCTATGGATATTCTAAAGAATTGACAATGTGGCATGGATATTTGAATGTATGCTATAAAATAGGCCACTTTTGGCCATTCGGAATGATGGAGATTAGGCCTCTATGAAAGCCACTTTGAAACTGATGTATTAGGCTGATGTGAAATCTAATTTGGGTAGTCAAGAAGTTAAACTTATACAAAATTTCAACTTAAAAAAGATGCCAACCACCTACAAATGGAGTAAGTCATGAAACTACAGAGAATGCTTGGGTAATAAACTAAACTCAAAAATAAAAGAAGACCAATATGTTGTGAACATTACCCCCAATCACCGGTGTCTAGAACATGGATTCTGATCTAGAAGTTATGTCAAATACCTAATCTAAAACTGAAAGTGGGATCCATTATGCCATGCATTATACCCCCTATATCTAGATTCCCTAAGAAAACTATATTGAAATTTCTAATTTTGACTGATCTGGGTATGAAAACACTATAGCTAAGCTCAACTTTTTACCTATTACTAGAAAACATAGGTGTTTTTTTTCTTGGAAAAGAGTTCCAAAATGAGGACAACCTTGTGTTTCATTTTTCTATCCATTTTTGTCATTTTTGTCCTATGTTGATTTGTAATTACCACTATTTTCTATTATGTTCTGATCCGTTTCACCTCTAGATTCTAAACTGGGTGATTTGAATGTTGTTGTTTTTACTACTAGGAGATTTGATATCTATGACAAAACCTATATTTATTAACCCATCTTCTGAGGGTAGGAATGATTGAACCTGCAGTGACTACCATCAAAAGAAAAGAGTCTTACAATTGTGCTATGCTACATAAATACATGATATAGGAATGATATTTGAAGAGATATCTCTATATTTAGTAATTTTTGTATTGAGAGATTGTTAGATCAAAAGGGGTATGCCTAAATACATATAAAAATGTAAAAGTATGTGTAATGTACTGAAATAGAATTGGAAATGTTGGATGCTAGTTTTTAGTTGGAGGGATGGAGCAAGATGTCTATCATGGCATCTAAAAAAGCAAGGTAAATGTATAATATGGATCATGACATTGCAGACAAGGAAAAATAATCAAGAAACAAGGATACAAAGTAAGAAGAAAAAATAAATAATCATACAAGGTTATCTAAGGTGCCAAGAAATCAAGGGTCATGGGAATATGTCAATCAAACTAGAAAACAAACATACAAGGCATGTCCAAATGCCACATACACATACAATTGAAACAAACAAAGTTGGCATATGGGCCATAGACACATGGAAGAGTACAAACAAAGGTCATTGGAAAATGTTCTAAGGAACACACCTGAATAGAAGTGAAGGAAATTGGAAAATGTCGTAAAACACACACAAGGCACGAAATAAGAACTGATAAAATGCAAACACATCAAGTTATGCTAGGAGAAAAAGAAAATCATGTATATAATAGAAGTGCAATCACATCTAACTAATCAAAAAAAGAACTTAAAGTATGTAAGACATGTTAGTACAAGACTTGGTATATTCTAGGAAATACAAAAGTGAAAGATACTAGTGAGTCTCGATATGGTAATCTATCTAAGCTTAGTAAGTAATGTATGTCAACATGATAACTAGAGTGTGTGGTGTAAGAATGAGATAACGTGTATGGTGTAGTCATGTATAATATGCCCCTAGTGGTAAAATGTATGTTTATGTGTGTCTAGAATGTACAAGTAGGATGCCCCCTCAATAGGTAGAGTGAAGCAATCAAGGATCTAAAAATCATTGTACACACTCAAAGAAGATCAAGTGAAGCATGATAATGTATAAAAATTGACATACAATAGCATGAAATAGAAAATGTAAGTCTAACATAGTAGTAGAAAAGTAAAACATGGATGATGCATATAACTAAAATGAGTTTGTGTTTTGGATATATTTGAACTATGTACAATCAATCAGGAGAGACTATATATAAGAAATTGAAAAGGAACTGTGTATAATCAATCAAAAGGAAGTTATGTACAAGTAATACTTTGAAAAATGATACTAACCAATGAGTCCCATGGGAGACTCCCTATCATGCTGTCCTATATCAAGAGGAATGATCATGCATGATCATGAAGAATGATGGAAATGTTGAGATTATGTCTTTGAAATTTGTATATGTTGTAAACGATCTAAAATATTTATAAAGGAAACCAACTACAGGGTCCCCTTTTAGCTTTGAGAAGTGGATGCAACTTTAGGGCTCTTAGGGACCCATATGGTAGTAGGAGAAGATCTCTGAACATGTGCTCAAGTGTAGATGCATGAGATCTCAATGAGACTGCTATAGGTGTGAATATGGTAGCTATAAGTTATCTAGAATCCTAATGCTATGTAGGTGTAACCTGAGTGACAAAGCTATAACCATGGGTGTAATAAACCTACCTATCTTTGTGAACTTGGGTGATAGCATGTACCACATTATCTGCTATAGGCATAGAGCTAATAGTAGGTGCAGGATAAAAGCTAGATGAACCAAGGTTGAAGAGAGGAGGGATAGATATAACCACTACTGTTTTCTTGTGTCTAGTAGTGATAGGGAGAAGCTTAAAAGAAGCCAAAAAGTTAGATACATCTAAGTATAAACCATGTAGATCAATATGTTTATAAAGAACATTCCACATGATATATAGAAAACAAAGGATAGAGAGCATGGAATTGTGCATTAGTGCCTATAAAACTTTGAATTTAATCATGACATTTCTAATATGTTTTAGAAGATATTTTTGAAAAAAATTCGTCATGAGAGAGAGAAAGTATGTAATAGAGAGCATGACATTGTGCATGAATAAATTTAGAATATTGATATGTGATATAACATTTCTAATGTGTTAATAATGATAAAACTGAAAAAAATTCCATATGAGGAATAGAAATCAAAGGATAGAGAACATGAATTTTTTCATAAGGACATATAAACTTTTGACTTGTAACATAAAATTTTAAATGTGTTTAGAAAATTGGACTTGGTAATAATTTCATATGAGCAAAAGAGAATATGCAAAGATAATTTTGAAGTCTTATGAATTTTTTGCAATGAAGATTTTAATATCATCCCATATAATGAAACATAAACATGAAATGCAAAGGATGAAGCTTTGTACTAACATATGATAGACTTCATCATTCATATACATGATAGGGCCAACTATGGTTTCCTTATTATTTGCAATAAATGCAAGAAAAGTTTGTACATAAGTGAGAATCATGTTTTCAATTTGATTATGGATGTAAGGTGATACCTTAAGAAGAAAATAGATGCTAGTATATGCAACTACGGATTTGATAATAATATTTTTGTAAAATATTATGAATTTTTAAAATTGAAATTGAATTTATGAGTTAAGTATGCAAGTAAAAATTCATAAATTTATGGGAAAGTATTTGATATAATGGGACTAAATAGATGCAACTAGGGGTTTGAGAAAAATAATTTTTTAAAAATTACTATGAGGTTTTTAAATTTGAAGTGATTTTTTAATTTTAATATGCAACTAATTTTTTTAAAAATGATTAGAAAATTAATGGGAGCTAGTTGATACAACTAGGGTTCGAAATAAAATATTTTTGAAAATTTAATATTAAATTTTAGAATTTGAATTAAATTTTTGATTTAGATATGCGAAAAAATCATGAAGTTATTAGATTAACACTGGAAAATTACTAGGACCTAGTGTATGCAACTAGGGTTTTGAAAAAAAATTATTTTGAAATTTACTAAATATTTTAAAATTTTAAGAGGAATTTATGACTTTAATTTTCAAGGGAAAATTTGGAAATTAGTTTGGAAAATAAGGTATGAATTTACCCTAAGGTTTTTATGAAAAATTTCAAGTAAGTCGGGTTCACCAAATATTTTATTATTTTTTAAAACAATGGAGTTTTATTCTTAATTAAATAAATGGGTTTGAGTGGGGAAAATCAGTAGATAATGTAAAATAATTAAGCCACTAATTTGTGTAAACTTATTTTATTTTTAACTTTTCTAAAAATAGTAATAATAGAGAGAAAATCAAACTTAGATAGAAACTGACTGAGATGGATGTTGCAAGGTCTAGAAATTTTTGTGCATGCTTGGGAGACTATTAAAAATAAGATCATAGAGTTCATTTCTCAATTGGATAGGAGTGTCAAAAGTGGGACACCCTACTATTTGATGTTATAATCCTCTCTTGACATTGTTGTCCAGTGGATCTGAGTTTTTCGGGTTCTGCTCTATAGATATGTGTTACCCTGTCACTAAAATATCAAAGCTTAGAAGTCTATGAAGCTCATTGTGCATCTATTTTAATCTTCAAATCCATAGGACATATTTGTGCTTAAACTTGGATGGAAACTTGGGAAAGAGAGAGAGAAGGGGTTAGTATGTAAAGGATATATTGGATGAATTTCACACCCCGTGTAATGGTAGGTTACCTACATACTAATACTCTGAGGTGGGATCAAGCTATTGTAGTTCTCCCATTGATGTGATTGGTATAATTATGTATAAAAATGCAACTAAATGTGAAAATGGGTGTATTTTAGATGCCTAGGGGCTGGTGTAAGGGTTTGAATAAGCTTTGAATAATATTGGAAGGCTATATGTAGAGAATAAGAAAAGTACTTAAATGTACTTGCTTGTATTCTTGCTTCTCTATTATAAATGAGTAACAACCCTTCTAAATGTAATTTGAATGTCCTTTTATATTGGATTTAATTATCATTGGTTAAATTAATGTTTATTAGATTGACATGAATTAGGATAAGGATTCAATAAAATATGATCATTAGGACCAAAAGTATACTTGGACAACAATGTCAAAAACATGACACCCTAGGTTTCAATGCTCTTGTCCAATTTGGGCACTATTATCTAGAGGGAATAAGACCTGGGAGGATGGATCTAGGCTTGAAAAAACTACCTGGGTCTATAAAGGTTATGTTTGGAAGGTTGTGGATGACTAGGAATCAGTGAAAGAAAAACCTAAAAGGGTTGTGCAAGTAAGTAGAAGGATATATGGATTATGTGACTTTAGCCATACTCAAGTAACCAAATTTCACATTTTATATGAATAAAATTTGAAAATTTATTATTTATAGCTTATATGATTATTTTAATCATTTTGAATTATTAAATAAAAATTAATAAGTCATTGCTAAAGAATAGTTATTCGTTAACTAAAATAGAGGACATTAGTAGTCTATATAACATTATTAACTAATGTTCATTATTAAATATTTTAATGCATAATCAATAACATATTATGATGTAAAGTGATTGGGATAAAATCATTGTTTAACCACTATTTGACATATGGATGGTTGTTGAATCATTTTTAAATAGTATTATTTCTAAGTCGTATACTATGAACACTTTATCATATGTATCTTATGATTAATTGACTTGTTGAAAAATCCAACCTAGCATTGAAATCAAAGAGGAAATAGATTTTTTTTAAAAGAGGATGCATGGGGTTAACAAACATGCATATCATTATGAAACTGTGAAAATAATTATTTAATTATGTGGGAACATTCGATAGGATTTAGGGTTACTAATTTGGGTTTGATTATAGCTAACCCTATTATTTGGATCAGAAGCCCTTTGTGTGAGTTGGTAGACTATGTTCTTTTAAATTTAAATCACCATGCAATTATCTATCAACTAATTTCTTTGTCATGGAAATGAGAGAGATGGGTCGAGAGGAAATGCATGGAGGGAAAAGAGGCAATTTCAGTAGGAAGAAAGGAAATAAAATTAAAAATAGGATATTGGACAAGGGAGATATAGTAGAATGGGAGTAGGGAGAGTGAGGAAGGAAAAATCTCTATGTGTGGAAGTTAGACAAATAGACCAATAAACAAGGTCGATTCAGGTTGTTGATGTCATTTTATTTACTATTATATGGGCTTAGATACTCTGTGTTATTTTCTTTGAAAAGGGTTTTTAGACATTTATTATTTAGGATTTAGATCTATGGATGGCCTGGCCATCCATATACCTAAATATTTATATTGAAACCCTAAGCGTATATAACATATACTATGTAAGTTATATATTAAGTTAAATATTGGGAAAGTTCTAAATCCCTAAAAAAATCAATGAATTTATAATGACTAGGGTCTATGCACAATTTTGTTAAACTAGGTTTGAAGTTTTATTTATATATGAACATTTCAACTAAATTTATGACCCCTAAATATTGATTTCTTTATAATTTGGTATGGGCTAGATTTAATTCTTTTATAACCCGTTTTAGAGGAAATACATCTTCAACTGAAGTTTTAAATTAGGTATAAATCAAATGTTTATAAAGATATTTTTTTATTTATTTCAAAATATCACTTAGATTAGATACAAATCATATTAAATACTTTAATTCAAGATACTTTAATTCATAGGGATGAATTGAACATAGTTGATATTAGATGTTTGTGTGTGTGTGTGTGTGTATGTATGGAATGATATCTTTTGTATTTGAAATATATATATATATTAGCCCCTAAGATAGAACCTTACAAATATGACATTGTAAAGCTGACCATTGGATCATGGTTTTGATCCTAATTTAATCACGACCATCAAGTGGGATACTAGTGTAAGTTTGAGGGATTATTCTATTAGACTCACACTACAAATTGTATGCCTAAGTGTGCAATAGGTCATTGTGTCCACAATGATGATAATGCCATCCAAGAATAGAGGGATACCCTCAATTTAATATATTACACACATACACACACACACACATGTGCATGCACACACACACACACACACACACACACACACACACACACACACACACACACACACACACACACACACACACACACACACACACACACACACACACACACACACACACACACACACACACACACACACACACACACACACACACACACGTGCACGCGCGTGCATATGTATGTATGATATTGGGTAATTACTTTTATATCTAGTTAGATAGGTCTATGAATCTATATATGTTTGAAAATATATGGACTCAAATAATCTATTATACACACACATATATGTAGATTGGATAATCAATATTATAATGTTTATATATAATTATACATATTTTAATTCATATGTTAAATGTATGATATGGGATAGTCCATTGAGTTGATTTATAGTTAATAAAAAAATGAAGCAAACATTAAGATAACTATACAGGTTTAACTATGTATAAATTATATTTCATAAGATTATTGTTTATGACTATTTTGAATCTATATGGTATATGGTTTCCATAAATTAAGTTGATGGATTAATAGGACTCATTGTTAAATTAAATAAATAAGACTATATTCTTATTTTTAATAAGTCCTGAGTTTGGTGAATTAAGAAAATTGGAGTTTGTGTATAGATTCTATTAAATACAAAAACAGGGTAGAACTGTGAGAATAAAGTTTCATATGAAGTTAGAATCTTATTTTAAATTGATAGACTATTTATAAAATTAGGTATAAGTATCGGTTGATAATTTAAATGAATTAATAAGGAAGATATGAATAAAATGTATAGCTGAGGTCTACTTTATACTATATGGCATAATGGATACCTTGTTAGTATAAATAGTACAAAATCTTAACTGAATACAATTTTATATATATATATATATATATATATATATATATATATATTTCTTATGTATTTGAATTTTGGAGTTCAAAGTGTGGTATATATTTGTATAAGGGATAGATGTACTCATACATCTATATAGCCTACATAAATAGACATGAGATGTATGCCTAAAATTAATGCATCTATTCAATATTATATAGTTAGAAAAATATGTGAGGTGTTGTGTATTGGTTATATGCATACAACTCATAAATAAATACATTTATTAAATATGAAAAATGAATCTCTATTTATTATGGCTTAGACATTAAATGTATCTAATTTTTAAGGTTTTATCGTGAGAATCATGTTGAAAAATAAGAAGTAAGTACATGTAAAAAAAAGGGATAAGTGTTGGTTTCTATTATAGTTACTTACGTAAATTTGGTAACTTGTAGGAAAATTAACTAAAATACCCAGATGATATGTTTCTTTAAGTATTGTACTTGATTATGTTTATTATTTATATAGTAACTATTATGCTTGACATTATTTACATATGTTTTATGGATAAAATGTATGTACTTAGATTATTTCTATACTAGCATGTGTTGTGCTTATTTTTAGGAAGTAATCAGTATGAATATGTTGGTTTATAAAACCAAATCATGCATTGTTGATACTGAATAAGTAAGTACATAAACTTTATTATCTTATGTAGCATCACCAATACAAGATGAGGGTAATCTGAACAAGTGGTGTTTATGATTTGGCTAATCCTAGAGATCATTAACTATTTGAAAAATTTGGCCAAATTAATGTTTAGATGAACATTTCCATCCCATATGTTTTATTTTCATGCTTGTGAGATATCATGTTAGAATATGTTTTCTATATGGTTCACATGTGTTTTAGAAATATTACACCACACGGGTACTAGCTTGTCTCTATGGATTCCCACACAGTCACTATCTACCTACCCATGAAAGGAGGGATATTCTCTAGTTGGAGAATTGTGTAGAGGATTGATGGTCCATGGTTGGTGTGGAAAAGTGCTATTATGAAGCTCTCCCTCCACATAATAGTGCTTAACTGAGATGACACTTGAGATTACCATAGATACTAGAGTTTGTGAGACTCATGATCCATGGAAACTTATATGATTTTTTATTTTATTATTGAAAAATTATTCCCAATGGAATGTAATTATATAATTGTAAATACAGTAACATTAGTGGCTATGATATCATACTAGCAATGGCTAGAGTTTTTGTAATTCCTTCTAAAATAAATGAAGTTATTTGTTTAACTATGGCATGTTGATTAGTAATTCGATAGATTGTTGAAATACATGTTTATGATTAGAATATTCATATGTTTTTTTTATGATCATTAATAGTGAATTTTATTTCTGATTATGTGGGATTCATAAAAAAAATTACGTTAATCCGGTAAATCCTAGTAGGGATGTTACATTGTGGTATCAACGATGTGGCTCGAACTCTATGACTTAATGAGTTTGCTACCATTTTAATATCCTTATCTTAACATAAATGATAATGGTATGATCTAGATAATCTGGTAAGGTTCCTTAAAATGTCAATGATAATAACCCTTCATTTGATGTTAACCAATCTACCACCAAGAAAGTAGCAAAGTTGGATTAGATTCTTACAGTAATGAAAGAGACTAGGGACCTAATTTTAGCCCTAGACTAGGAAATTCATAGACATAAGGAGGAAGACCATCAGTATGTTCCTGAAGATCATCTTTCTAAGTTGTAAATTACTAAAGAGTAGAGACATGAGAAAGTGCCTCAAGATGCGAGAGCACATGTAGCAGTGGAATTGGCTAGGGATATAAAAAAGGTGAATCCACCTAATTTTGATATAACCATTATGTGATATGGATTTGAAGCATGGTTGAATAATATGGATAAGTATTTTGAAATTCAAAACTACTCTGAGGTTACCAAAGTAGTTGTGGGAGCTTACCAGTTTGTTGGAGAAGCAACTACATGGTGGGCTAACAAGAAGTTGGAAATGAATCTGAACTCGACCATCACTACATGGTAGTATTTTTTTACACTATTTAGATTACGATGGCTTCGATAGTTATATTTTGATCAAAAGCTTACATATTTAAAAAATATTATTCAAGGAGATCTATCTATGAATAAATACTATGAACAACTCATTAAACTTCTAAAATATGTACCTCAATATCAAGATGAGAGGTTTAGGATTAGAATGTTTATCATGGGATTAAAACCACCAATTGGTGGTGATGTGGATATTCAAGGACCATATATCATGGACCAAGTCTTTGAGAATGTAGTCTAATAGGAACAAAAGTTGAAATATCTTTCTCAGGTTAAGAATAAGTTTAAGAAAAAGTTTAGAAGTTATAAGACAAATTTCAAAAACTAGAACTAGAAGCAAAGGAGTGCAGACTCCAAAAATTAATTCAAGAGTTAGAATACTAGATTTATTAGTGGTTCAGGTAACAAATATCTTTATAGTAAGGGCCCACCTAGAGGTTGTTTCATTTGTGGAGGTGATCATTTTGTGTGTGAGTGTACCTAGGATAAATTGAATAACAAAGGACATGTTAATCAGTAAGGAATGTTTTAACAATGTATTCATTTGGTAGTTGGTAATCGATAATCCAAATTCCAAAATTCACCCATAAAACTATCATGTATTTTGTTTGAACATCCAATTTCCATTTTCATAGATACATGGGCTACAATATGTTTTATAGGTCCTAGAATTATAAATAAGCTATTTATACAATTTGGAGTAATGGAATATGCATGGTAGGTACAATATGGGAATGATTTAAAAGTCAAAGTTAAGAAGTGTTTAGTTGAAGCATAAATTAGGATACCCAAATTCACAATAGTAGTGGATCTTTTTGTAGCATCACTAGGATCATATGATGTGATCCTAAGAGTCAACTAGATTGCAAATCATAAATCCAAGGTTGAGTGCTAGCTTAGGAAGGTTGAGTGTCTAGATGATGTTAAAAATTAGACACTAATTTAGGGTATGAAGAAGGAGTTAAGGTTTAGGCAAATTTATGTAATGTAGCTCAAGAAGGCTCAAGGTAAAGGATGACAAGAGTTTATCATCAAGATAAATGAAATGGAAGAATCTAAGGAAACATCCCTTGAATATTATCCATTCCTTAGGAATTCTCATGATGTATTTCCAAAGGAATTATTAGGATTGCCTCCCAAACATGACTTTGATTTCTCAGTTGATATCATACCTAGATCAGAACATCTATGTAATGCACTATATAGAATGACAACCACTTAATTAGTTGAATTAAAAGATCAAATCTAGGAGTTTTTGTCCAAAGGGTTGATTAGAATAAGTGTGTCACCATGGGATGCACCAGTTGTTTTCATCAAGAAGAAGGATGGTACTCTTTGACTTTTTATTGATTATAGAATGTTGAATAAAATAACTAGTAAAAATAGATAACTATTACCTCAAATAAATGATCTTGCTGATCAAATATGAGGAGCAATGATCTTTTCTAAAATTATATTTAGAGAAATATATCACCAGTTAAAAATAAAAGATGAGGATATTCTAAAGAAAACATTTATAAATTGATATGGGAACTACAAGTTTACATTGTTACCATTTGGGTTGACAAATGCTTTTATAATATTCATGAATATCATAAATAGTGTGCTTAGAGTTTATCTAGATCATTTAGTTTTGGTATTTTTAGATGACATTTTTATATTTTCTAAGGATGAAAATGAGAATCTTCAACATCTAGAACAATTTTTTCAATGTTTGTGAAAACACAAGTTGTACGACAAGTTATCCAAGTGTGCATTTTTGCAAAAGAAAGTGAAATATCTAGGACATATTATCTTAGTGGATGGTATTTTAATATATTTGGAAAAGATAAGAGCCATTATGTAGTGGTTGACAAGAAAGAATATCCATGAGATAAGGATTTTCATGGGATTAGGGTATATTATAATAAATTTGTTCCAAACTTTTCTAAGAGAGATAATCCAATTACCTATTTTCAACAATAGAAACAAACTTTTATCTAGTTAAAAAAGTGTGAAGTTGATTTTTAGATATTTAAAAGAATGCTTACATAAACACTAATGCTAATATATCCTAATCCCTATGGTAAATTTCTAGTGATCATAGATGCATCAGGAGATGGATTAGGAGGAGTCCTTGTGCAGGATGGTGCAATAGTAACCTATGAATCAAAGAAACTAAAGAATTATGAGGTAAAATATACCCCTAATGACTTAGATTTTGTATCAATTGTGTATTCTTTGTAATTTTAAAGGTATTATTTGTTGGTAAAACCATTTGATCTCAAGACTAATAACTTGGAACTCAAGGACATCTTCACCCAATGAAATTTAAAAATTCATCATAGATGTTAATTAGAGTTCTTGTCTAACTATGAATTTTATATCATATATATCAAAGGTAATGAAAATAGTGTAGTTGATGCCTTAAGTCATAAGAGGTACCCAATAGCTTTGGCTACTATCTAGAGTACTTTCAGGGATCAAGTGATTGAATTCTCACTAGGAGATGAATTCTATGATCATGTCAGGAAATCAATTTTTGAGAATGCTCAAAATCCTAGTTATAAAGGATATAGAATAGATAATGATGGTATTTTGTGATACAATGTATAGATGTGCGTACTAGATAGGGAATTATGAAGAACATAGTTATAAAGGAAATGCATAATGGCTCATAGAGAATCAAATCAAGACACAACTACCACATTTGATGATGAATTTTTATTTAATGGAGACCATTGCTTCTCAAGAAGGGATGAATGATCTGGGAAACACTTTAGGTGACAATTGAGATGATGGTCTTACCCCAATTAGTGGTAGACTTCTGAGAGACATAAATTTTGCACCATACCTTCGATTAACTCTTCGTTTGAACCTTTGGAAAGATAAGAATGAGGAGAACATTATGAAATGGAATTATATATGCTCAATGTTATTTGACCACCAAAATTCCAATGAAAGTGCCCTAAATTTCAATTTTAATAGTGTTATCTAAAATTAGTAATTTTTCAAATTTTATATTGTTATAAATCAAGGAAGTCTAACCACTTCATCTCTCTCAAGATTGGTAACCTTCCACATCCTCCTACCTTAAAACTATGTATAAATGTGGATGTAACCTGAGAAGGAAATTAGACATCTCTTCCCAGAGATAAGCATATGTATGTATTTTCAATCTTATGAGTAATAAAACATCTCTTCTTAGAGAAATCATTGTTACTGTGTTATTTTTGTGTTCTTCAAATATATTTCAACCAAAACTTTTGATTTTTGGATCAACAATTCCATCTATGAAATACATCAATGAGTAACCAATCTTATGGCAGAACTTAACCCATTCTATTTATGGAAGGGAATCAAGAAAGATGCAGTTGACTTATCTCATGTTGTCTAGAATGTGAGTGTGTGAAATCTAAACATGGACATCTAGATAAATTATTAAATCCACATGACACATTATAATGGAAGTGTTAGGTGATTGATATGAACTTTTTAAAAGTTTTACTATTGACATTAAATAGGCATGACATGATCTCGATTGTAGTTGATAAGATAACCAAGGTAGCCCATTTTATACCAAGCAATTTGACTGATGATGCACCTTGTAAGGTAAATGTATTGGTTGTATGGATTTCCAAATAAGATCATTTTGGATCATGATATGAGGATGACTTCTAGGTTTTGGTTAACTTTAAATTTAACTTTGTGTATGCAAATAAATTTTAGTATTGCATATCACCCACAGATCTATGATCAATTTGAGAAAATTAATTAGGTATTAGAGTATCTCCTTTCTATGTATTTCATGGATCAGCAATACAAGTGGGAGGAATTTATTCGATTGGTTGTGTTTACATATAATGACTCATACCAATCTACTTTGAATATGGCACCATTTGAAGAATTGTATGGAAAAAGGTGCAGGACACCAATCAATTGGGATAGGTTGGAAGACAAGGTAGTCTTTAGACCTAAGATATTTTCATAAATGGAAGATTAAGTCAGATCAATCAGATAGAGATTGGTCAATTCCAATCTTAGGTATAAGAGTTTTGAAAATATAAAGAGAACAACTAAGCAATTTTTAGTAGGTGATAATTTGTTCTTATGAGTTACGTTGTAGAAGAGATTGATTAAATTTGGGAAGTTAGCAAAAATTTCACTGAGATATGTGGGACCTTTAGATGTATTAGAATTGGTCAATATTTTGGCATATAGGATTGCATTTCCACCAGTCCTAGCTCTATTTCATAGTGTCTTCCATGTTTATTATCTTAAAAATTATATAGCTAATCCTTCACATGTGTTGGATTGGAATGCTTTATAGGTTTTGGATCTTGAGGTTGTCATGGTAGAACCAATATGAGTAATTGACACTCACAAACTTCATTTTCAAAATAGAGATGTCTCATAGTACAAGGTATTTTGGGACTAATACTCTAAGGATAGTTATACTTGTGAATACTATGATATGTTATATAAGATATTTCCACATTTATTTGTTGCATTTGATCTTTCATACTATGTTATTTGTTTTGCTAAATAATGTTTTAAATTCAGAACTAGTATTTGAATTAGTATTAAGGAGATGATGACCAAATTTAGGGGGAGAGGATGTCACATCCTAATTTCTCACTAAGTTAATTTAACCAATTATCCATGGATTATTATGATTATTAAATTGATTATTTACTATTTAATTAAATTTTAAGTCATAAGTTATGGGATAGTTGTATGTCATCTTGATCACATTACTATGAGTTAGTTTCACTTGTATATTCTTTACATTATGATCATGTTTTTAGTATTTTATGGCTATATGTCATAATGTTGTGAGCTAACTTCCTTCTTGTCATGAGTTTGATGCAGGAAAGATTCATCCCTTAGAACATGGTAGAGGAAAAACATCATTAGAGAGTGTGACATAGATTGAGATGTTGGGGGACAATAGAATAAAATATAGATACCTATGCACACACCACATTTGTGTCTTAATTGCTTGTGTCATGTTATTAGTAGCATGTATTTATTTTATGTTATGCATGATGTGATATTATTTTTTGTTTAAGGACCTTTCTAATTTCACTAATATGATTGCATTAATATATTTTAATTCTTATTGGTGTTATTCTTTTAACATAGAAGTAATTTTGTAATGTACCACCATTGTTTTGGGATTCTAGGTAAGCAATAAACAAGGTTTTGTTTGGTTTTTTATATTATGCTTGAATGATTTGATAAGTTATTATTGATGGATTATATAATTACTATAGTCATTTTAAATAGATAAATAACAAGTATTAACTCATTAGTAAA